>JASDQU010010533.1:5249-26652 GCA_032191745.1 Picea mariana | reverse complement strand
GAAAGTTCTCTATTTACTTTATTATTTAAATAATCCTCCTTGACTTTGTCGCTTCACTTTATTATTTAAATAATCCTCTTTGTTTTTGTCACTTCAATTTATTATTTAAATAATCCTCTTTGACTTTGTCACTTCAGTTTATTATTTAAATAATCCTCTTTAACTTTGTCACTTCACTTTATTATTTAAATAATTTCTTCTTTGCAAGTAGTTTGACTTCTTTGACCTTTTGGGGTTTCAAGCCAATCATATGAGGGTCCTTCAACTTCGTAAGGCCATAACTTTCAAACTATGAGGAGTTATGTGATGTTCCACATACCATTGAAAATGGAATGACATGTAATATCCATCTAGAATATTCTTAAATGCAAATATATCAAAACTCATACCATTATATATCAAACAAACTTGGGTCCATTACCCAAACCTTTTTGATACCAAAATTTCTTCAAGGGTTGACATCAATGACAACCAACCCAATTAATAAAAAATATCCCCCTTTGGCATTAATGGCAACACTCTGATGCAATACTGAAATCATATCACTCATGCTCCCCCTAGAACCATGATTGCATCTCTATGACCAACGCTCCCCCTGGAACCATGCCTCTATCCTTGACATCTGATAAATATCCCCCCCTTTGTCATCAATGGAAAATGTATATTTCCATTTGGGGTTGCTCCCCATAACTAACTCGTCTGATCTCCCAACCTGAACTATCCTCTTTATGGTGCTTCCTCGTGTACATCTAAGACATATAAGATAAACATTCAAAAGCATTCATTTTGGAGTAGAAATAACTCCGAGCCTTTGGCAAAGATACTCAAAGGATTCCTGTGGAAGAGGCTTTGTAAATATGTCTACCACTTGTTCTTTTGTGCCCACATATTCAAATCTGATTTTCTTTTCTGCAACCTGTTCCCGTAGAAAGTGATACTTGATTAGAATATGCTTCATTTTGGAGTGAATCACTTGGTTCTTTGAGATACTGATGAAACTTTTATTATCACAATAGATTGGAATGGGCTCATCATACTCAACCTATATATCTGTCAAAGTTTGTTTCTTCCATATAACATGTGTACAACATGTTGTTGCTGCAATATACTCTGCCTCGTCTGTAGGTAAGGATATTGATGATTGTTTCTTTCTTAGCCATGATACTAAACACTCACCCAAGTAGAACGATGCTACAATGGTGCTTCGTCGGTCATCCATGAAACCTGCCGAATCTGCATCTGTGGAGGCAATAAGTGATAGATCCTTTCCTTTTGGATACCATAATCCAAAGTCTTATGTTCCATTAAAATATCTGAAAATCCTCTTCACTACTAATACATGTGATTCCTTTGGTGCTACTTGAAATCATGACACCTGTCCAACTGCTTGCATTACATATGGTCTGGATGTTGTCACATATAGTAGGCTACTAATCATTGAACTATATTGTCTCTAATCTGTAGACTTTAAATCATCATCTTTGCTCAACTTGCAACTGGTTTGCATGGGAGTGATAACTGGTTTGCAATCTTCTATTCCAAACCTCTTTAGCATTTCTCTGATATACTTGGTTTGAGAAATAAAAATTATTTGGTTGTTTTGACGTATATGAAGACCCAGAAAGAAGGATATTTCTCCAAGTAATGACATTTCAAATTCATTTTGTATGTCCTTTGCAAATTTATGGCTTAACCTGTCATTAGTACTTCCAAAAATAATATCATCAACATAAACGTGAATTAATAAAATACTATATTGAGTTACCTTGATGTAGAGGTTGTTGTCTGTAGTTCCTTTTCTAAACTCTACATGCTATAGATATTTATCTAGTCTAGAGTACCATGCTCTAGGAGCCTGTTTTAGACATACAATGTATTCTTTAATTTACACGCATAATCTGCGTTCTCTGACAACTGAAATCCTTCTAGTTGTTCAATGTAGACTTCTTCTTCAATTTCCCCATTTGGAAAAGATGATTTTATGTCCATCTGATACACTTTAATATTTTTGGAGCATGCATAAGCTAAAAGAAATCGAATTTCTTCCATTCTGGCAACTGGGGAAAATGTCTCTTCAAAGTCGATTCCTTCAACCTGTACATATCATTTACATACCAATCTAGCTTTGTTCCTTGTAACCTGTCCATCTTCATTCAATTTATTTATGTATACCCACTTTGTGTCAATCACATTCTTATCATTTGGTCTTGGACTTAATTCCCAAGTGTCATTTTTCTCTATTTGATCCAATTCTTCATCCATGGCCTTATTCCAAAATTCATCCTTGCTGGCCTCTTCAAAATAGGTTGGTTCAATCGTAGATGAGAGAGTTAGGTGTGTTTGTTCTAGTGAACAAATTCTTCTTCTAGTCTCAACTCTTGCATCTTTGTTTCCGATAATCTAATATGAAAGATGATTCTTTTATACTCGTCTACTAGGTGTCTTTAGAGGCACTTGATGAACTTTCTCTTCTTCTTCTGTCGGATCTTCTTCATCTTCCCTTTCTACTTATTTTTCATCTTCTGCTTCTTCTTCTTAAAGTTGTTCCATTGATTCATTTTCTTCTTCCTTTAATTCTTGTCTACCAGTTTCATCAATTGTTACATTGATGATTTCCACAACTTTGTTCAATCTCAGGTTGTAACACTTGTATGCTTTCCTTGTACTTGAGTAACCAACAAGTACTCCTTTGTCCACATGAGAGTCAAACTTCCCCATTCTACCATCTTCTCTTTTGATGTAGCATTTGCTTCCAAAAACTCTGAAGTGCTTCACATTTGCTGGTATTCCTTTCCACAGCTCATAGGGATTTTTGTCAGTGTCATTCTGAGCTTTACTCTATTTTGAATGTGAACTTATGTATGAACTACTTGTGTCCAGAAGATATCTATCAATTTGGAATCCATTAGCATTGTTCAAGGCATTTCTTGTACTATCTTGTTCTTTCTTTCAACAACTCCATTCTATTGAGGTGTCCTAGCAACATAGAATTGCCTTTTCATTCCATGCCTGTTGTAGTAGTCCATAAATTCCTTGGAAGTGAACTCTCCTCCATTATCATATATCAAGCATTTTATTTTTGAATCCATTTCATTTTCAACCATTTCCTTGTAGACCTTGAATTTTTCAAAAGCTTCTGACTTATTCCCGAGAAATCAAACTGCAGTCATTCTTGTATAACCATCAACTAATAACATAAAGTATTTCTTACCTTTTAAACCCTTTGGTGTAGTTGGTCCAACTATATCAGTATGCACAATTTCTATTGGTCTTGTTGTTGAATATTCTTTTGATTTAAACCTGGTCTTTGTTTTCTTTCCTTGTTGACAATGCTTGCATAAAGTGTTGGTTGGTTTTGTGATCAGGGGCATTTCTTTCATTGCTTCCCTTAATGTTGACCTTGAAAAGGTTATTAAAATGTATGCGACCTATTCTTCTATGCCATAGCCAAATTTCATCTTTCTTTCCTATGAAACACTTTTCATTTCCAATTTCACTTAATACATATATGTTGCTTGAAGTTCTCACAACTGTTGCAATCAATTTTCCTGAACCTTCTTTTCTTATCTTGCACTTTTATGAATCAAAAGTAACTTTATGACATTGGTCACACATTCAACTCACACTTAGAAGATTATGTTTCATATATTCTACTAGTAGAACATTTTCTTCCTTGGTATTCTTGTTCCCAATTTTGAATGTGCCTTTTCCAATGATTTTAGTTGAATCATCATTTCTGAAGGAGACTGATCCATCTCTTTCCTTTCTTAATGTAATAAATCTATCTCTATCACTTGTCATGTGTTTTGAACAACCACTATCAACATACCAACCACATTTCTTCTGCTTAGATTGTAGAACGAGTGTGCATTCTTCATTGTTATACTGATTCTGCTTTCTTATACATGTCCTTTTTTTAGGTTCCTATCTATGACTGTTGTTGTTCTATTGTGGTTCTCTAGGAGGGACTGTCATTCCAAAATCTTTGGCCATGTGTCCAAAGTTGTTACATTTATAGCATTCCACTTCAGTGCTCAAATATTCAAACCTGTTGTAATTTCTTCTCTATGTTTCACTAGGCCTTCTTAGATAACCCTTTTGTGTATGACTTTCAAAGTTGTTTATGTTCCCGTTGTTAGCTCTGCAATTCACAACTCTATGTCCAAAATTATTACATGCATAACATAAACCAAAAAAGATAGTTTGATACATGGGAGTTGAAGATATTCTGAAAGTAGGTGCTCTTATGAATCCTTCTTCTTCTTGAGGCCTATCTATCTGTCAGTCGTTGATTCTGAAATATGAATCTTCTCGATGGAGGAGTGTCCCTGTAATTTTATTTGTAGACCTTCCTATCCCCTTTGATTGTTTCTGCATATCCTTTTGGATATGTTTCTTGTTCTTTTTTTTTGGAGCTTGATCCCTTTTCTGTTTGATTATATCCAAGTATAGACTTGTAATGATGAGGTTTTTGACTGTTGATAATGTCATTCAAAACTTTTGAGTTGTTCTGCATATTTTTCTTTTGAAGATCCTTTCTTAATGTGACAATTTCTGCTTCCAAATTTCCAATGATCTTATCTCTTCCTTCTAGATTTTCTTTGAGTGCTTCTTAAATTCTTTTATCTTCTTCAATTTGAACCTTCAAAATTGGGATCATTTGTTCCAGTTCCTGAGTGTCTTCTTTCTTGTCTAGTTTCGATTGTAGTTTATTGTTTTCTCTTCTGATAACTTCTATGGAACACAACAATTCTTCTCGATAGTCAACTTCAACCTCTTCATATTCTTCTTCGGATTCTTCTACTACCATGAATAGAACTCTTTCTGTCTCACTATCACTGACTTCATCTTCATCTGATGATGAGATGTCTTCTTTGGTGCATAATCTTTTCTTGAAAACTTTCTTTGTGGTTCTTTTGCCTTTATATGTTTGTTTGTTATTTGAGTAACCTTCATCATTTCTCTTTTTCTTATGAGGAAATTTGTTAGAAAAATGACCAATACCATCACAATTAAAACAAATCAAAGGAAGCTTACCTCTATACCTGCCATTGGTTCCCTTGTTCAATATTTTGACAAAGTTGTCCGCTTCTTCATCATCTTCCAAGACGTCACTATTGCTAATATGTTCTTTTTCTTTTTTCTTTCCCTTTTTCTTTGACCTTTTGGATGCTTTGAAGGCTTCTTCTTTTATATCTAGATTTTCCTGTTTAGTTCTCATTTCATATGCTGTGAAGATTCCATGTAGTTCGCCCATGCTTATTGAGTTTATATCTGCTCTTCCTTCTAGTGCTGATATCTTAGGGTCAAATCTCATAGGAAGAGATCTTAGTACCTTTTGAACAATTACATATTCTTTGATTTATTCTCTCAATCCCAAGATTGCATTTACTGTTTCATCGACTCGTAAAAGTAAGATGCAATATTCTCATCTTTCTTCATCTTTAGTTGTTTGAACTGACCTCTGTAAGTTTGAAGCTTTGTTGATTTGAATTTTGAATCTCCTTCATAAATATTTCGAAGTTTGTCCCAAATCTCTTTAGCGGATTTGCAATGTGCAACTTTGGTGAATACCGATTCTCCAAGACCATTCAGAGGTTCATTTGTGGCTTTGGAATTACTCTGACTAAGTTTCACTGCTTTGTCATTTGTCGACGGAACTGTTGGTGTTGTGTATCCATCTACAATTGATTGCCAAATTTGAAATCCTTGTGCCTATATATATGTCTTCATCCTTATGCTCCAAAATGTATACTTCACTCCATCGAATTGTGATATTCCATTTTTATACATGTTGTTTCTCTCCATGATCTACCTTTCAGTGGTTAAATTGATTTATGAAGGAACCTGCTCTGATACCAATTGTTCGATTACTAAGGGGTGATGAATCAGTAATAGAGAAATCTAATCATTTTTAACCATATAATGCAAGTGTTATATCAATGTAGAATTATCATCCAATATTTGCAGAGTAAATAAATAATGAGCAAATGAACAGATGAACAATCATACACATACACAGTACACCAATGTTTTTACGTGGAAACCCAAAGTGGGAGAAAACCACATAATGATTTTTCTTATATGTCTTGAAGAATTACATTCATTGGAAGCAGCAACCTCCTTTATTTTCCAGCTGCAACTGGAAGGAGGCTCCAACCCCCTATTTTCTCAAGCTACAACCTAAGGGAAGCTCCAAATCCCCAATTCTTTGGCTATAACCAGAAGGAGGCTACAACTCCCTATGTTCTCTGGCTACAACCAGAAGGTGGCTACAACCACCTGTCCTTGCCTCGTCCAACCACCCTGACGTATAAGAAGAATTATGGAACAATTGTCACATTATCACTGTGAGATATACTGCTATAAACCTTTACCAATCAACCTACACTAAACAACCGGTACCAATAACTTGAACCATGCATCAACCTATACCAAACAACCTATAATCAACTTGTACCATAAAAAGTGCATCAACTATGCACTAACTTGTACCACAACCTGCAAACCTTCCAAACTTTAACAACAAGAGACTAGCATTTTCATCAAACTTTACTTTAGTCTCACATGACTAGTTTTGGATTAGTCAACAACCCTAACTTGAAATAATCATAACTATGTACCTATAATGAATAAAGATCTAAAAATAGTACATAATTTTCTTCAGTGTGTTTTATGCAATTCCTCTAGGTGTCACTACTTGGAACCTCTCGGAAAAGGAGTTATAGCAAAAATGACATACCTTGTTGAATTTTGGCTTATTTTAGAGAGAGAACTTGTAGAGTGTGCCCCACACGAAATATTTGTTGTATGGATATGAAAATTTTACATAGAATACTACAGATTGTAATCTAATCAACACAGTTGGTATTACTAAAATTGTATCTATTATGAATAAGTTATGTCGTTTTTACTCAAAACACTTGTTTTAGACTAGTTTCAAGACTAGCCACAAACCCTATTTTCCACGGAGTGTAACTCCAAAAATTCAATGACCCACAAGATGAAATTCGTACCACAACTACTTGGATATATTTCCTCAATGGACTCCCAATTTCATGGTCTGAATCATTCTATAAAAAACTTTATTGCGAAAATGGTGAGATGACCTGTAAATAACATACCTTAGAAATCATCATCAAAAGAATTATCCTCCCTTGAATTTCGGCCTTCTTTACTTCACCTTCCCTATGAAATTCGAATTAGATATACTTTGGTTACCTAAGTCACCTGTAGATATTCAATATGCTCAAGTGTGATTTGAAATGAGAGAGCCTTGACTCTTATTTATACTCTGCAAGTAGCTTCCTTAGAAGCATCTTCTAGGCAACTTTGTCCACATAACCACTTTGTCCACATAGTCACCTATGTCCAACTTTGCCCAATTTTCCACTTGTCCATGTATCCAATAGCCACTTGACCACTTAACCCATTTTCATCATTTTAGGGTTAACCTTCTTATAACCACTTTCCATAATTAGAAATTTCTATATTTACTTTATTATTTAAATAATCCTCGTTGACTTTGTCACTTCACTTTATTATTTAAATAATCCTCTTTGATTTTGTCACTTCACTTTATTATTCAGATAATTCTCTTTGAATTGGCCACTTCACTTTATTATTTAAATAATCCTCTTTGACTTTTTCACTTCACTTTATTATTTAAATAATTTCTTCTTTGCAAGCACTTTGACTTCTTTGACCTTTTGGGGTTTCAAGCCAATCATATGAGGGTCCTTCAACTTTGTAAGGCCATAACTCTCAAACCGTGAGGAGTTATGTGACGTTCCACATACCACTGTAAATGGAATGACCTGTATTATCCATGTAGAATAGTATTACCTACAAATATATCAAAACTCATACCATTATACATCAAACAAACTTGGGTCCATTACCCAAACCTTTGTGCTACTATTATTCACTACCAGACTTTATTCAAGGGTTTACATCTATGAAAACCAACCCAATTAATCAACATGTATTGTATAGCCTTGGTGTATGGAATGGTGGAGTCACAGATACTTGCGCAACTCCTCCCGTTGGTCTTGGAGAGGGTCCCATTGGATCGTGAGGGGGTCCCATTCCACTCATGTGTGAACATTCATTTTCCAGATGCCCTTCTTTGTAGTATCATGTGCACCAAACCTGAGTTCGTCCAGGTCTTGGTGTGGTTAATTGTTGAATCTTTTTCGTTAGTGCCGATATTTTTCCCTGGATTTGCGACACATTTGCATCTACTAGAGGCATGGTGATCCTTAGACTCCCTGGATAATCTTCCATGGATTTGATCTTCATTGATTGTTGCAAGGCATCTGTTAAAGTGGCTATCCACTACTGCGTTAAAGGAATTCTCGTCAGAGGTAGTAATCCTTGGATGTACCATTGCCTCTGGTGATATTCATGAATTGGATGCACTAGCCTCCCAATAACATTTTTAAATTTTATAATATACTCCTAGGAAGATTCTTCTCGCCTTTGTTGAATCTCCCACAACTTTGAGAGAGATTGTTTCTCTGAATGAGGTAGTTTGAATTCATCTATTAACTTCAAACAAACTTGGCCAAGGGTCAATGCTTGTCCTTGCACTCCTAGTTCAATAGCCTTCATGTACCATTTGAGAGGATGATCCCTTAAGGTAGTCTGGAACTCTACTAACCTGTTTGCATCGAGAGTCCCTCTGGATCTCTAGATGGCTTCACATAAGAACCAATGTTTCTCTACATATTCGTCCCCTTTACCCCAAAATTCTGGGTATCAGGTGATCGATCCTTCCATATTTCCATTCATTGCGGGTCTCACTGCTCCTATTACAATGAAACCTAATGGTCCTAGTTGCGATAGGCCTGGGGATCCCAATATCCTCCTAACATTTACAGTGACAGACTGATTCTGACTAACTGGATGTGATGGAATACAAATAACATAAGTAGGTAGTATAGAATTTACCATGAGTATATAGGATACATGGGGGATGTGTGATTCATGGTTGGTTCCACTGACTTCTGGGCGAGTTTCTTTGATTTGGGGGGTCTCATTTTCTTCTTCTCGAGCAACCTTCTCTGCTTGATTCCCGATGTTTCCTCATATCGGGGTTGAATCTTCTTGGTCTGTTGCAAGGTCCAGACCTGCTTCATCTTCCCTTGCTTCTCCACACTCTTCTTCTCATCCAACCATATGGGGAGTCCTTCCTCTCCGTGCTTCTCTCTGCTGTAATCTTAGATTGTCTAGTATTTCTTGTCTTCTTACCTTCCTCAATTCTCATTTTCTTGCTTTCATCTGTTCCTTTTGATCTGATTTCTTTTTGCAACACCTCATAATGTTTCGATTCTTTCTTTACCTTTCCACACCACCACTTCTCAATAGTGGCGGCTCTCCTTAAGGCTCTCTCATTTCTTGCACTCTTTTCTTGATCTTCTCCCATTTGACAGAGAAACCTTTCCCCTTCTCAGGTCATGATCATACCCCAAAATCACCCTACCCCAAGTAGAGGTGTTTAGGCTTCCATCTCAGTCGAGGGAATAGTTATCATCCCCTTCTCCATCAAGAATTCTTTGATCCACAAGGGAATTTCCCTCAACAGTCTTCCGCGCACACATTTATTTAAAATTTCTTCTGCTGGTGAAGAATATTGGTGATTCTCAGCTGCAAATTCAATGATGTATCCCTCTCGAGTCGTACTAACCTAGAAATCAACTGCTGGCATGATCTGGTGATCCAACTGATGAAGTGCTACGATCTTATCTGTATCCCAAGTATGGGTCTTCTTGGCGCGTTCTTGGAATTATGGAGATTCTTGGAGCCTATCTATCTAATGGAATAGTTATTCTAGGAATTTTACCCAGAATATCTCATATTGGTCACTCAATATTTCTGAATAAAAGACATAATCTCTTGTATTCCTCTTTATTTTACCTCACAACTTTTCTTCCTTCCATATAAAGGAGTCACAATTTCTTTCCCACCATTGTTGAATCTTAGATCTATAGAACTGCGAAATAATTCTCCTAATAGGTTCCCTTTTAAAACATAGGTCCCGAAAACAGAACCATTTTGTTGGTGTCAAAGTGATTAGACCAGGGTCCTTCTTAAGTTACCAACAAAATGTACTGAAGTAGTCTAGAGCACTGGAATTTTCATCTTCTTGGAAGGGAAGAAGTCTCACCCAAAGTGCAACCAAGACAAGAAAGAGAGGGAAGGGTAAGGAGAATACTTAGACATACCTCTGAGTTATCAAGATTCATATTAGTCTTGCGCAAGATAGATTAATCCTGTAACAGTTATGGGCATCTCCTAACTAAGAATAAAGATAACAGAGTTATGTCACCATTCATAATGAACAATTGAAGAATATCAGAAATAAAATATAATATATAGCAACATTCAATATATTCATAAGACTAAATACACAAGATATATCCAAAATTTGGGCCTCCAATTATATTAACATATCAGGTTCTTCTCACAACTTGATTCACATACACAAGTATTTAGAGGATGCTTCTCATCAGATATGAGACAATGTTACAGTCTCTTGCTCCTTTACATCTATATTGATATAGAACTCTGATACATTGATAGTTTGGTTCTTACCCAGATCTCCAAAACTCAACTATGCTAACAATATGGATTATTACAACAATGACTCTCCTCACAACAACGACACTAACAACAACAAGAACAATAAAAATCCCAGCTCGACACTTCATCCTGACAACAAAAGTCTCACCAAACAACAAGAACAACAACATTTTTAGAATCATATCAGTGTCATATATATAATCCAATCCTGAGCGCTAGTTGAGAACCTGAGAGTTCTCTCTTCTTCTTGATCTTGTTGCAACTTCTTTCCTCAAAGCTGATGTTGCGATGTCCTTCCAACCACTTTCTTTTTCTTTCTTTAGTCTGTTGTCCATCTCCTCACATCTTGCACAACTTATGTTTACCAAAATGAAGCTGTAATATGACGTGCACAAATTCTATTCATCAAAATGAAGGGTCCAATAGAAGGATTAGTATCATTTTCCAGAGAAAATTTAAAGATAGGGAGTTGTGCTTCCTGGGGTTGGTGTCCTAAACCAAGGGAGTTGGTGCTTCCTAGGGTTGGTTCCCTAAAGCAAGGGAGTTGGTGCTTCCTAGGGTTGGATCCATGAAACAAAAGGGGAGTTGGAGCTTCTTAGGGTGGGTTCCCTGAACAAGGGGATTTTTGTCTCCAAGTGTTGGTGCTCTAAATCAATCTTTATATAAAACTTGTAATTTGTAATTTAAGTTTATACTTGTTGATGTTATTTACTGAAGTTTCCCGCTGATAAATAAATTTAATAAATAATTATTTAAATATTGTTAAAATTTATCAATACTGATTCACCCCCACCTCTTAGTATTGAACTACATTCCAACAGGTAGAACACTATCTTTGCTATCTATGTATGCAGGGATATATACTCATTATAAAAATAAAAATAAATTATAAATATTGACACTTACATTAAAAATATATAGGTATAATGTAAATATAAATATATTAATATAATTAAAATTATATGTTTCATATTCATATATATATACCTTTTGAGTTCCATTTTAGATCCATTTTAAATGATAAAAAAAATTAAACCTCAAGGAATTTGATCCCCTTAACACTTCATAAATCAAAAGTTAAGATGGATTTACATTAATCATATAATTCAAATTCCATACATAATATTGATTAAGTTATGTTCAAATGTTGTCTTGGTATATTACATTGATCTTTTTGTTTGGATAGTTTAATATATGTTCACTATTTATAATCTACTAAATACAATATTTAATATTAATCCTTGATACATTTTTAGAATTACAAATCAAGTAAGAAATTGGTTACGATTTCTTAGAAGTTGGTGACCACGATTTCCACCACCAACACTATAGTTAAAACCTTCCAAAGTCATAGATTTTGTGAGCATTTTACGCAAAAGGCCACTCCAGTTGTGGAAGAAATAGAACCTTGACACTCTTCTTGGAGGTGAGAGATAAGTACTTGAAAGAATAGACCCAATGGCTCAAAGCTCAACATGCATATTAATCAACATTCAATCAATTCCAAGCGATATTTGAATCAATTTGATCACTAGTAACACAAAACATTTTGCACCTCATAAATGCTTGAAGTATTTTGATCATTGGTCATGAAAAGCATTTTTCATCTTAGAAACTTAGTGCATCCAATAAATACTCTATTCTTTTCTGTGATTAAATTTTGTAGTGTAGCATTAACATTCTCTCTCTTAAAAATATGTATGCTATTATGGCCTCACCCAATCTCATTAGGAATAGTGAGAACTCCCATTCAAATTTAAAAAAAGAATTATCATATTCAATTAACCATGGTGAAACTTTTTAACCTTTGAGTGAAGCTTATAATTTGTATGTTTGACTTATTAAAGTGGCCAATGCGACCTTCCCAAATCTGGTAGTGACCCTTGCTTATTTCTTTGTGTGAGTATTATGATTAATCTAGCTAGTTTGTTGCATTGAGAGGTGCTTTATACAACTCAATATGGGGAGATGTCTAATTCTTTTCATGCTCAATTTAGAGTTAACACGTGGCATTTACGAAAATATATAAAAAAAATAAAAAAAAATACGATGTAAACTATAATCTAAATTTTAAAACCAAAGATGTGTCTGGAGTTTTAATTTTAAAAAAATGAAATGTGAACACATCTTGTTGTGTTATCTAAGATGTGAAGAAGATATACCAAATGTTATAAACAATTTGTTGAGGATTATCTACCATCTCTACAATATTAGAAGCGTCAACATATAAGAAGTTAAGATTACAAGATTTCCATGCTGTGTTTTTTTTGGGGTTTTTTGGTGTCTATCTACCACCTACAACATTATCAATGTTTATATATGGATTTGTATATATTTTGTGCACAATAGTAGTTTGATTTTTTAATTCAAATTTTAACCTCAAAGTTGTCATGTTATATTATGAATAATTTTTCATTGGTGTTGTTGTGTCCTTGATTTCATCGTGCATGTTTCCCTCAAATGAGTTTGTTTTTTTTCAATTCTTAACTACTTTGGCCAATTAGTCATTTCATTTAGAATATTTAGGCACTCCATTTGGTTGGCACAAACATGTTTGATTTATGATCCAGGTGGATATCGATGGCCACCCACCTATTCCTCTGGCTCGAAAAACAACTTTCCACCTTGGCAATTTTTCAACAGTTTTTCGGGTTCCAAACTTCCAGGGCCATTTTAAGGCCCTAAACATCATTTTTTGGGATTTGGGGCCCAAGTGATTGTCGAGGGCATTGAACTGGGCCAATTGGAAAATTTTCTTCTCAGTTAGACCTTTCCAGTGGGATATTGTGCGCCTAAAATAGAGATCGTATGCAAAAGTTACGACCCTGAGAAGTTGATGTGCTAACTTACCCAAACATGGGCCACATGACTTTTGGCTCTTCATCTCTTAGGGTTAGGTTTTTGGATGTCTAGGGTTTTTGACATTCCTATTTATTGTAAAAGTCCTTTCGAGCCTCATTGTAACAATATTCTTGCGAATGAGCGCAGTTGTCACATCTCTTCTCAGAGATAATGTGTCACCATTCCAACGAGCTTGTTTTCCA
Source organism: Picea mariana (assembly GCA_032191745.1). NCBI lineage: Eukaryota > Viridiplantae > Streptophyta > Pinopsida > Pinales > Pinaceae > Picea > Picea mariana. The sequence goes on along the minus strand of JASDQU010010533.1, from coordinate 13,024 downwards.
CTGCATTTTATAGTTTCAACTTATTTTCTAATTGAATAGAAAACCAGTTTTACTGTATCTCTGTTATTATGTGTTAAGCATCTATTAATAATATGTAGTCATTTCATTCTTCTCATAAAATATGGATTAGTGGTATGAGAGCGTTCTACTCCTTTTCATCTTAATGCATGTCCCCAACGAGGTCAGAGTACAAAGAATTGGGTCTCAAGCTTGTTTCTCTTGAGGACAAAATATCTCGCATGCCCAAGGCGACCTCTCATGGTAGGAGAAAATAAATATGACGGGACATGAGATCCTTTCAAAATGTTGCTTGAGGAAGCCCTCACACAACAAAGGAATGAGATGATGGATAGTTTCATGCAAATCCTTCGGCGACTACCAACAACTGATGCATCTTCTTCGAGCAGAGGCGTCGCTCCCTTCAAGATATAAATCAACTTTGATATTCCTGTATTTCAAGGTTAGATAGATACAAATGCTGTGAACAAGTGGTTGAATCTACTAGAAGGGTATTTTTTTGTCCATAACTTTTCAAATAGAGAAAATATTACTTTTTTGATCCTCAAAGCCATTCCCCATGTCCAAGATTGGTGGAAAAATTTCTGTGATAAAAAGGAAACAAAGGAACCCTCATTGTTTATAGTCACAAACACCTAGGAATCCTTCAGGGATGCTATTAAGGAACAATACTACCATGTCAGAATTTATGATGACTTATATACCAAATGGACCACTCTTTGGCAAGAAAGAGACCACACAGTGCGAGAGTTCACAAATATCTTTCATACCTTGCGTACAAAGCTGGGTATCAAAGATTCAGAGCAACATATGGTGCTCAAGTATCGCAATGCTCTGCATAGATACATCTAGACCGAAATGGAATTTATGGACATATCGTTGTTGGGTGCGACCTACCGATATGTCGTCAAAATCGAGCAAAATATTAAACAAAAGATGCGACAATTTGGGCCTGGGAACCCATCACAACAAAATCCAGGAAAGGGCATCCCCAAACCATAGAAAAAAGGATAGAGTAAAGATGGATAGTATCAAGACAACTAGTCCAAGCCACAAGCAAAGAAGGACATCAGAAAGACAAAGAAAGATAATGGGAAGTGGTGTGACTTCCATAAGAGCCCTTGGCATAACATTGCTGACTAGTGCTCAAGATAGTCGTTGGTGGTCGAAGTGAAAGTCTCTGAATCAGATGCGAGTTCTGACTCTAAGCCAAAACCAGAAAAGGGAAGACAAATCATTGACATGGAACGTAGTGCCACTGTTTCTACCACCAAGCTCCAACATGATGAACAAGATGAGCCAGAAGAAGGAGAGCACCTCTTCCATTCATAGATGTGGGAAAAAGGCACCCCACTACACTTCATCGTTGATAGCAGTAGTTAGAAGAAACTCATCTCAACAGAGGTTGTCAATTGGTTGGCCCTACCATCAATGCCACACCCACAACCCTACACCATTGGATGGCTCTGCCAAGGAAGCGATCTCCACGTCAGCCAACAACGCCAATTGTAGTACAACATCAAGCCCTTCAAAGATGAGGTATTATGTGATGTTTCTCCTCTTAAAGTTTGTGATGTTATTTTGGGCCAACCTTATTTATGGAAACATCATGTTGTATATGAGTCTAGGCCTCATAGTGTTATTATTACTTTGAACAGGAAATTGTACAGGATACTTGTGGCAATCCCACCTAGTGTTATATCCTTGATCTCTACCAAGCAATGTAGGAAGGTCATCTCTCAGATGGGGAAGTTTGTATTCTTCATGATTCACTCTCAGAATGAGAGAAAGATCACAACCACATCCATGGTCTCTGCGACCGACCTCTCCACACAATATTAGCAGGTAGATAAGTCCATGGAAGAATAATCAGATATATTCTCCTCACCTACCCTGGTACCTCTGCACTGTCAGGTCAAGCACCCCATTGATCTGACCCTGGAGCACCACTACCCAATGGGCCAGTCTATCGCCGCTCTCTATTAGAGAATGAGGAGATCAAGTGACAGATCTAAGAACTACTCCACAAGGGGCACATCCATCCCAACTCATCACCTTGCAGGAGCCTAATCGTGTTGGTACAGAAGAAAGATAGAAACTGAGGACTCTTCATTGATTACCGGGCTCTGAATAAAATCATAGTTAGAAACCAGTACCTGATTCCCCAAATTGATGACCTTCTTGATCATCTCACGGGGGCCAAATACTTCAGTAAGATTGATCTGAAGTCTGGCTACCACCAAGTCTCGATAGAATAGACAGCTTGGCCAGTGGTTCTATTTTTGGCTTTTCTTATAATTTTTTTATCTGGGTCGCTGATATTATTGCGTCAGTAATGAATAATATAAAATAATCTCAAGTAATAATAAGACCACCTTCAAGTCAAAGGAAGGCCTTTTTGAATGGTTGGTCATGCCCTTTGGTTTGAAAAATGCTCAATCCACTTTCATGTGGATGATGGAAGATATCCTGTGATCATTCACCAATATTGTTTTAGTGGTGTATCTAGATGAAATACTCATTTACAACAAGACTTGGGCAAAACACTTGTAGCATATTCAACAGGTTCTGCACACCCTGCGACAACACAAGCTATACACTGACTTGGAAAAATTCTCCTTTAGCATGGACAAGGTCTATTACCTAAGCTACATCATTGATCAACATGGCATACATGTGGATCCAACTAATATCCAAGTCATCCGTGACTGGCCAACCCCAACCACACTCACTGAGCTTCGGAGCTTCTTGGGCCTTGCCAATTTCTACTGTAGGTTCATGTTGGGATTATACCATATTGCATGGGACCTCAGCCAAATAACCAGGGGTGGTGGTAAGGTGAAATTTGCGTGGGGCCAGTCACAACAACAAGCGTTCGATGATTTGAAGAAGCTCTTGTGCTCAACCCCAATACTTTCACTACCAGACCTATAAAAACCCTTTGATATCGAGACAGATGCTTCAGACAATGTTGTGGGCATCGTTCTCACTCAACATGACCACCCCGTGGCCTATCATAGTGAGACACTATCATATGTTGTCTATAAGTACCCTACTTACGACAAATAAATGTACTCCATTGTGCAAGCTTTCCGTCAGTGGAGACATTACATTCTTGGGAAGGAGTCAATCATGCACACTGATCATAAGCCACTACAATTCATGCAGACACAAGGAAAATTGTATAATGACTGCCATCAAAATGGGTCAACACACTTGCAACAATTCCACCTCAACATTAAGTATAAAACAAGAAGTACCAACCGCGTCGTTGATTTCCTCAGCAGATCGTCATTCATGACACTCACTAGTGTCCTACTCTTGCGGCCATGAGACCTATGGATGGCCCTAACTCTATGAGATAGACCTAGACTTCACTACCACCTACCAAATGTTGGGTGAAAATGTAGTTGTCGATAATTTCCATCTTCAATGGGTTGTTGTGTCATCTAGGCCATATCTTCATTCCATAAATCCAACGAGTGGAGATGATATGGGACGTCCACTATAGTCAGGTGGAAGGACACTTCAGAGTCGAAAATATAGTGGATATTCTACAGAAACACTTCTATTGGCCAAAACTTTGACAGGAGGTCAACAAGTATATCAGGTCATGCACTGCCTGCACTATTTCCAAATCGACCACTAAGAAATAGGGCCTGTACACCCCTCTTCCTACTCCTAACAAGCCATGGGAATCCATCTCAATGGAGTACATGTCGAGCCTCCCATCCACCAAGAAGGGAAATGATTGTGCTTTTGTGGTTGTTGATCACTTTTCTAATATGGCGATTTTCGTTGCCTGCAAGAAGAGCATCACAGTAGAGGCCACCGCCAAGCTCTTCTTTGAATGAGTTTGGTTACATTTTGGAATCCCACAAACCATTTTATCATATCAGGACAGTCAATTTCTTAGCACATCCTGGTCGAGCCTCTGGTCACCGCTGGACACTAAGCTCACCAAATCCATGACCTTCCACCCCTAGACAGATGGACAAACCAAGGTCTTAAATCGAATGATTGTGCATATCCTGCGCATGTATAATTACAAGCACCCTCGCACATCGGATATGAGTATTCCCTATTTCCAACATAACTACAACCGAGCCCTACATAGCTCAACTGACCACAACCCCTTTCAGGTGGGGTTGGGATTCCAACCATTGGGTCCCATAGATGTTGCACTTCCCCTTGCAGTCGCCTCAGTCGAATCATCTCCTACTCTAACTGAAGCTGACAAATCCACCCGATTCATTGAGCAGATCCAACACATCTGCCAACATGTTCAGGATATCCTACAGAAGTCCAATGACAAGTACAAGTAGTGCCATGATCAACATTGGGTGCCACATAAGTTTCAGGTGGGAGACAAAGTTTCATTGCATTTGCAGAAAGAACGCCTTACAGAACCCCATCAGAAGATTCACCCACTCTGTTATGGGTCGTACACCATCACCAAGGTTGTGCGAGATAATTCTTTTGAGCTCAACATTCCTCCTTTCCTTGGCCTACAACCAATGTTCAACATGGATCTCCTTCAGCCTTATTTCCCACCATTATTGGACACCTGAGAAGTAGAAGAACAATTGACACCAACATAGGTCAACCCTGACTACATACAACATGCATCCAATGATCATATTATGGACACATAGATCAAGGGCATTCAAAAATAAAGGATCCAACTTTATCGATTTGTCAAAGCAGGGCAACTCCTGCATCAAGGCAAGTGGCTCACCCGGGGCCAAATTTAGCATAAATTTCCTCATTTGATGGGGGAACTAAATGCAATGCAGACCATTTCTTCCTAAGGAGGAGGGATTTATCCAGGTGGATATCGATGGCTAGCCACATATTCCTCTAGCTCAAAAAACAACTTTTGACCTTGGCAATTTTTCGGGTTCCAAACTTCTGGGGCCATTTTGAGGCCCTAAATGACATTTTTTTGGATTTTGGGCCGAGGTGATTGTCAAAGGCACTAACCTGGGCCAGTTGGAAATTAATATTCTTAGTTAGACCTTTCCAATAGGCTATCGTGCACCTAAAATGAAGATCGTATGCAAATGCTACAACCCCGGGAAGTTGATGTACTAACTTACCCAAACGGGGGCCCACATGACTTTTGGCGCTTCATCTCCTAGGGTTAGGTTTTTGGATGTCTGGGGTTTTTGACATTCCTTTTTATTGTAAAATGCCTTGAGAAACTCATTGTAATGATCTTCTTGCAAATGAGCGCAACTGTCACATCTCTTCTTAGAGATAAGCTGCCACCATTCCAACGAGCTTGTTTTCCATTGCATTTTACAATTTCAGCTTGTTTCCTTACTGAATAGAAAACCAATTTTACTATATCTCTGTTATTCTGTGTTAAGCATTTGTTAATAATCTATAGTCATTTCGTTTTGCTCATAAAATCCAGATCAAATTCTCTTCAATATATTTATGAAGACCAAAAATCCTACAATAACTATATTATTAATTGAGGCTATATCTTGCAAGATATTGCTAATAATTGCCTTTGCATAGCATGGACAATAGTTTCCATAAAAATTGACATTTCTAAACTTTGTGGAGGTAGATTTGTCATTTTTGTATACCTCACACTTGTAGCCAAAAATATGAGCACTTGGGCTTATAGAAAATGGTTTATTTATGTAACTTGACTATATGATTGAAACTATGAAAATAAATGAGAAAATTCTTTAATTTGATAACCTTTCATCCCCTTTTTCACATATGTGCATAATGTTAATAAAGCAATGCTAAATACAAATAAGCAATGACCATATGAAGTTACAAATAACAAAAATACAAAAAAACTACCTAAGAAAGTTGTACACAATGACCTGACATTGGTTGATAATAATTGTATTAATCTCTCTCACACATCCATCAAATGGAAATAGAGGCCAAACAACCAACCCCAAACATTGAGCAAGTCATGTGTTGTTGCATTAAATAGGCAGGTTCAATGCAAGTTGTATTTAGTTCTTGAACTAAATCTTGAATTAATCTAATATATTAGGGGTGAGGAGAGGAATTATTAATTTTGCCAATAATTGCATGTTAGAGGGTGAGAGAGCAAGTCCCTATCCATGGTTTTGGTAGAAGGGAAAGGAAGGTGCAAGTAGCACTTCACTGTCCATTCCTTTCCTTATTTTTGATTACATGTATGACCCAACAACAAAGTTAACATTGTGGGCTCTATTTTCACCATGTTGTGGGTGAATTAGAGTCATTTATAATCTTCAAATGATGTTAAGATATTAGACAACATGCATTTAAGACTTATTTTATTATGAAAATGTATTTGCTTTTAAAAGAAAGATGAAGGAAATATATTATTAAAATAATTTAACTATTATTTGTATTTCATAGAGTGATTTTCGAAAAACATATTTTTAATTTGCTAATAATTTATCAAATTCTAGTTATAATCAATTCATCAAATTCCAATTATAAATAATTCAAGGTTAAATATTATGTCGTATTGATAATTTAAAGTTTAATCGAATTGCATTAGTGCAATAATTGATCAATATTAAAAAACGATATGTTGCACTATCTAGTTTGATTAAAAGTATTTGTCAAAATAAAGAGTTTAAAAAAACAAGTATGTCTATGAAAAAATTGTAAAAATATAATCATAGCCACCATTTCCCAAAACCAATAAAACAAATTGAAGATCAAATGGCATTTCCCAAAACCAATAAAACAAATTGAAAATCAAATGGCATTATAGTTAGTTTGACTATATAATTATGTAATTCTATTTTGTGAGCTTATAAAGAATTATGTACTTATACCCCGTCAAAGAGTTTACCCAAAAAGCATATGAACAAATGATAATTAATATATCTGTTTAACTCATAATAGATAAATAAAAATAGAAAAATTAGAAAACACTTGAAAAACGTATAAGAAAAGGATAAATAAAATATCTATTGAACTTGTAATAGATAAATTAGAAAACGACTCTTACTTTACATTGATATGTTCAATTACTTGATCACATGTCCTTTCATAATAAGGAAATGAATTTTGTACAATGGAAGAAATCTATTTCAATGTTCCTGCATTGGTTTTATTATATGTTGCATTAATTTCAATATATTACTTTCATTTTAGTGTTCATGCGTTGGTTTCAATGTCTGTTGCATTGATTTCATTATATCACCTTCATTTCGTGCATTGGTTTCAGTGCCTCTTGCATTGATTTCATTCACGTCATAATGCAAAACAATATAATGCATTGATTTTGATGATGATATAATGAAAAATGATTTAGAACAATTGATTAGTTGCATTGATTTCATCCATGACACTATGCAAAACAATAAGGTGCATTGATTTAAGTGATGATATAATAAAAATGATTTAGAATCTAGAGCAATCAAGTTGTAGTTGCATTGATTTCAACAATCATAACCAATATGATAGGGGGCATTGATTTCGATGATAATATTACCGTGAAAAATTAGTCAAGGTATTAATTGCAAAAACAAGAAAATTGATTTAGTGCATTTATGAAGTGAAATGGAATGAACAATAACACAATGCAAAACAATTTCAAAATACACACTATGATGTTGTGAAATAGATTCTTAGTGATAAACTAAAGTCCATCACTTTGTTTCATTGGGTGTGATTCCTCTATTAATATTTTCAAACTAAAACCATTATAATATTAAGATATATAGAATGTTAAGATATATATAATACATTAAAACCAAAAGCATGTACATAATGAAATATAA
>JASDQU010010532.1:181009-191486 GCA_032191745.1 Picea mariana | reverse complement strand
TTGGACAATATATGAGAGTGTCTCACTATGGTATGTTACTAGATGGTCATGCTGAGTGAGAATTGTGCCTAAAACATAGTCGAAGGCACCAGTCTCAATCTCGAATGATTGTTTCAAATAAGATAAGGACAATACTGGAGCTGAGCACAAGTGATACTTCAGATCATCAAATTATTTTTGTTGTGCCTACCCCCATGAGAAATTTTCCTTTCCTTTCCAATTCCCTTGGTTACTTGGCTGAGGGCCCATGCAATATGGAAGAATCCCAACACGAACCTTCGATCGAAGTTGGCAAGTACCAAGAAGCTCTGAATCTCGGTTAGTGTGCCTGGGGCTGGCCAGTCATGAATGACTTGGATCTTAGCTGGATCCACATGTACCCTATGCTCATCAACAATGTAGCCCAACTATTGGACCATGTTCATGCCAAACGAGCATTTTTCAAAGTTGGAATATAGCTTGTGTTGTTGCAGAGTGCCCAAAACCTATGGAATATGTTGCATGTTCTCCTCCCAAGTTTTGTTGAATATGAGGATGTTATACAGATATAACACCACAAAATAGTTGGTGAAGGGTCTCAATACATCATCCATCAATATCATGAACATTTTTGGTGCATTTGTTAAGACAAAGGACATGACCAACCATTCGAAGAGACCTTATTTAGATTTAAAAGTTTTCCTCCATACATTAAATGGTTTAATGGGAATCTGGTCCTAGCTAGACTTAAGGTCATTCTTGCTAAAGAACTATTCCCCCTTGAGTTCATCAAGAAGGTCATCATTTCGGGGAATTGGGTATCAGTTCTTGACTATGATTTTTTTTAATGCTCTGTAATCAATACAGAGCCACTAGGTCCTGTCTTTCTTCTTCCCCAACACAATCGAGCATCTACAAGGGGAGGAGTTGGGTCATATGTGCCGCTTTTGTAGAATCTCTTAGATCTGGCGCTTGATTTCTTCATTTTCCATCAGTGAGTGATGATAGGCTGGTCCATAATGCAATGGTGCACTGGTGGTTAGATCAATTGGATGCTTGACTTGGCAGTGCGTCGATACCCCGGTGGGTGAGGATAAGATGTCTATGTACTCTTCCATGATCCCATAGAATTTCTTCTATTGCAAAGAAAGGCTCCGTGTAGAGGTTAGGATGTGGTGATGATATTCTTCTTACTATAAGCATAGATCACAAAGAAGAAGAACTTCCCAGTATTTGAAATGACCTTACTGCATTTCTTAGCAGAGATTAAAGAAATAGTGGTAGGCAGTGCTACCTCTGGTATCCCATACAATTGTCTACCCAAAGTAATAATAACACTATGGGGTATAAATTCATACACAACATGTTGCTTCTACAAATATGGCTAGCCTAAAAGAACATCACAAACTTCAAGGGGAGAAATATCACACAATACCTTGTCTTTGAAGGGCTTGATGTTGTAGGGAAGATGGAACTATTGGCTAACATGGAGATCTCATCCTTGGCGAATCCAACCGATGGTGTAGTGATGCAGGTGCATTGTTATCAATAGTTCTATCCTCTTGATGACCTCTGAAGAAATTAGGTTCTATTGACTATTGCTATAGACAATGCAATGCAACAGAGTCCCCTTTACCCACATATGTGAGTGAAAGAGGCAGTCCCCTTCCTCTAGTTCTTCTGGTTCGTTTGGTTGGACTTTGGTGATAGTCATAGTGGCACTAGGTTTGGCATCGATGATCCGCTTCCCACTTTCTGGATTTGATTCAGAGTCGGAATCTCCCTCTAACTTGGAATCTTTCAACTCGACCACTAGTGACTTCTTGGAGTGACATTCTTCATTGTTGTGTCAAGGGATTTTATGGTATTCACACCATTTTTCCATGTCCTCCTTCGACTTATGATTTCCCTTCTTGGGATACGGCTTGGAATTGTTTTCCTTAGAGGGACCATCTTTTCTTTGTCCCTTGTTTGTGGGTTGGGGCCACCTTTTCCCTTCTTTGGCTATGAGGAGTTTGCAGATCTAAACTCTCACCTCTTTTTCTTAAATTTATGCTCGATCTTGACAACATATCTATAAGTCGCACCTAATGATGTGATGTCAAGAAAATCCATTTATGTTTGAATGTATCTATGTAGAAAGTTGTGGTATTTGAGAACCAAATTTTGTTTAGAGTATTTGATACCTAATTTGGTATACAGGGTATGGAAAATACTTGTGAAATCTGGTACTGTCTGGTCCCTTTCCTAACGCAGCATGGTCCATCTTGTGTATTGGTCCTCGTAGCTTCCAACAAGGTAGTGCGATTCTTTAATGGAATCCCTAAAGAAATCCCATGTGGGGGTGACCACAAATATTGCATATTCCTCTATGGCCCTTTGCTCAAAGTAAGTATCCCACCAATCCTTAACATGGGGGATGACCTTGAGGAGTGAAAAAGTAATATTTTCCCTGTCGAAAAAATTGTGGACCAAAAAGTACCCTTTGAGAAAATTCATCCATTTATCTACAACATATGCATCTATCAGTCCTTCAAATAATGGAATATAAAAATTTACTTGTACCTTGAAGGGGGTTGCATGTCTTCTTGATGAAGATGCATCTATTGTGGGCAACCGTCGCAGGATCTGTGCAAAGTTGTCCATCATTTTGTTCCTTTGTCATGCAAAGGCTTCCTCGAGCAACATTTTAAAAGGATCTCATGCTCCATCATCTTTCTTCTCGTCCCCAATGGGTTTTTGTGGGCTCGGCATGGCCAATATTGCATATACTTGATTGGTTCGAGTCCCAACTTCTTGTACCCAGATCTTGTCGAGGACATCCACGAAGAAAAATAAATGAAGAGCATCCCTCTCTGATACCACTGATATGGATTTATGAGTAGAACGAAATGGATAATAGAGTGAATACAATAACACAAATATACGAAGAACAACAACAAATATCCAATGAGCAATAAGTTCTATTGAATAAAAAAAATAGATTGAAATTGTAAAACTGCAAAACTAAATACAACTTGCTTGAATGGTGGTATCTATCTCTAAGAAGAGATGTGGCTCCAACACACATCCATCTGAGAAGAATAATTACAATGAGGCTCCAGAGGCCTTCTTAACATTAATCATGAATGCAAAAACCCTAGAAATCCAAAAACCTAACCCTGGGAGATGAAACGCCAAATGTTATGCGGGCCCCGATGGGTAAGTTGGTATGTCAACTTCCTGAGGTCGTAACTTTTGTATACGACCTCAGTTTTAGGCATGTGATCACCCGTTGGAAAGGTCTTTTTGAGAAATACACATTTTCCGTCAAACTCTGACTCCATCTATAGTTTGACCGTGGAAAGCCAAAAAAACATTATTTAGGGCCCCAAAATGGCCCTAGAAGTATAGAAAGATGTACTAACATGAAAACATCCAAAATAATCTAGTTGTATTAGGTGGGTGGCCACCAACCTCAAACTAGAAGTTGTGTAGGGATTCAGATAGTCGTGGAAGTGTAAAACCCATAATTACAAAGAATTATAGAAGAACGTGTTGAACTAAAAAACTGTCAAGAGGAGCTAGTTGGAATAGGTGGGTGGCCACTGATATCCACCTCGATCAACATAAAACAAACAATAAGGTTGTATGAAATACTATTTAGCATTCAAACAATAAAAATAACAATATAGTGCATCACGATACCTCAATTAAATATAAAGATGAACTTATCTATTTCAATGCCAAACTATCTAAGATAGAAGCACATTCCACCCAACCATAGGCTATGTTGCAGATATCCTTTCTAGAAAAAGAAACCACTAACCCTAGCTATGATACCACAAGGGAGAAGTAGGCTTCTCATAGGGTGGTGACTCTATTTATGGCTCTCAGATTCCCAACCAAAAGCTCTCATTTTTTAGTTCACTTGGACCACCCAACTAATTTGGAAATGCTACTACCTTCCCCATACAACATAAGAAGAAATCCTTCCTTATGTGCTACATAGTACCTCGTAAACCTCTCCCTTTAGTGTTATTCAGTGTGTGCATATAGGGTCCCTCTAATGTCCATCGCTCCAACAATATTCTCTCTATATTCCCTCACCCTTCTAAGGATTTTGAAAGATTTCCCTCTTGGTTGTTTCTAGCACAAAATGTTGTTGTGTTCCTAGATTCTATTCATGGCTACTCTTCCAAATAACATGAAAACCTTCTTGTCTTCTCTCCATGCCATGATCATCACTCTTCTCCTATTTCCTCCTCTCCATGATTTCACTTCTTACCTTCATTCAAATTACTAATGTGCTCTATGCATCGTCTGATAGTTCTCTTATCTAGTGCTTGGTGCACTACCCATGAGATCACTTTACATTCTCACACATCAGTACAAGGGAGGCTAAAGGACTCAACACCCTCTACTAGTGGATTGGATCCATCCACAATAATTGATAATCTGGGTTTCCTCCATTCGCATGAGTGAAAAAATGAATGACTATGGTCAAGAAGAATTTCTTGCCTCTATGCAACCATTTGTATCCATACTCCAACATTCATCTCTTTCTCCATCCAGACTTTTTTCTCATGACTACATGAATCCCTCCACTCCCATCCATTTTTCCATTTTCCACGTGTGGGTGTAATTTCTAGGACCATGGATGGTTAAAATGTTCTCATTCCCATGATTCCCTAATTGTGGAATATGTAATTTCACACCAACCAAGTAATCATCTCATTTTTCAAAATTGTGGAAGGTGGCCCTCCCACCAACTACAAAAAATGATTGCCTTGTTAAGTGAAAATGAGGATTTAGATGGCTAAAGATGAAATGGTTTGGGTAAATGGTGTAAGTATATTGAGCATGTACAACATTGAAAAGAAAAATGATTTAGAGGTGTACCTCCTCCCCTTGCCCACTAATGTATAAATGAATGAAAAGGAAAATAAGAGAGCTTTTCTTGTATGAAATGTACTCCCTCTAGGGATAAGACAAATTGTACTTCATATACATACAAAAGTCAAAAATAGACTGGAAAGCTCATAAAAGTTATGGACAAGAAAATGTACTACATCCCAAAGAAAAGTGTCAAATCACCTTTGCACTTTATTTTATTTTCCCTTTTTGTTAGTTACTTTGTTGTGGATATTATATGGTTATATATATATCCTCTTTATACATGCTTTTACATAAACACAAACCAACCCTGAAAAATATAATAACCACATCTTAACTATATTCCACTACTAAAACTCATAAACACTATAAACACTAGTGAGATAAGCTTTATCCTTTAGGTTTACATATATTATTTACAATTGATTTCACATTATATACTAACATTATAACTAGTAACAACCACTTTATAAAAGTGGTTGATTTCACATTTCTAAACATATATATATATATATATATATATATATATATAATAATAATAATAAAGTCATATTAATAAAAATCATAATATTAATGAAATAATATTAATGAAATGATTATATTCATATTCATTAATATTAATGTTAACATTGATTAATAAGAGTTAATAATATTATTAATAACTATTATTAATGGTTTATATTATATTAATTATATTTAAAATTAATAATATAATATGAATTATTTTTTATTATAAGAATGTATTATTAATAAATCTTAACATTAATTTTAATAAAAATAACTTTAAGGTTTATAGTAATTCTAACTTTTTATAATTATTGTTTATAACAAAATGTTTTATAATTATCATAAAAAGTTTTAAAATGAAAAATAAGCCTTGTTTACTTTTGTAAGTGGACTTTTTAAATATGCAAATCAATTAAAATGAACGAATTGATGAACGGATTATACAAACATAAGAAAGCAAAGAGAATACATCATGGAAAAAATTCTGAGCCCAAGGAAGAAAAGGTGATGTTTTAACATAGATTTCACCCTCGTTTGTTCTTCTGAGTTATAGGGATAAGTTGTATTTTTTCATGGTTTTCTGGAGTATTAATCAGGGATGAATTAATAATGAGAAACCCAAGGGATAGTTGGTCACAGTGATAAGACCTGTGGGCAATTTGCAGACTTCTTTTTGGCTATCTATTACTTTCATGATGATATACTTAATATGATTCATTTGGGTCTGACTTTATCAGATAAGGATGGAATCCTTTGTGGTTGGAGAACATTGATTACGTCCAAAAGGCGTATACTTATTGATAATGAGCATAATTAATCACTTTTTAATCTAAAATTCTAATCTGATGGTTAACAATTGATGATGCTGGCATATTCTTAGTCGTCCTCCCAAATCAAAGAATGTGATTTTCTCTTCATAACAATTGATGATGCTGGCATATTTTTGAATGCATAAGTTAACCAATTTATCTTTTAACATTTAACTAATCATATTAAGAAATTACTGTAACACTATATGATTGCCACGTTTAAATGATTAAACTTTGGATTTATCACACTGACTGTGCTTGCTGTAGACGCTCATTTTCTAGTTGTGCGTTTCATTTTCTGATAGTACGTTTCATTTTCTGTCCACGCCTTTCAGCGTTCATCAACCACAATTTAGGCGGCTGTGCTAGTAAATATTGGATATAAAAATTCAATTTGGCAGTTACAACACGTATGGAGTTACAGCGCTGAGTGTAATTCACGGTGTAAATGATGGAGTTACAGCGCGGATAATTCACGGTGTAAATGAGATTAAAATACAAGCCAAGATAATCGGGCTGAAAGAAATTGTCCGGATGGGAAAAACAAAGCGAACACTCACCATTCTTGATAGACATAGAACAACCTAAAAGCTATCACTCCAAAACCTTCGACACCTGTCATTCCAATGAAATGGTGGTAGAAGCTCACTACTGTCGGTAACCATAATTATCTTTGATAATTTTTTAATGTAATAATTTAGTAAGCATTATGTAATTTTTTAATCATAAACATAGAACTTATTAACGGATGAGTGTAAGAGGAAGAATATACCAAGATTAAAATTTCAAAGATCCATTAACCCATCTGAAGAATATACCAAGATTAAAGGTATTAAAATTTCAAAGATCCATTAACCCATCTGAACGTATTAATAATATAATTATTAAAAGTAATAATATAGTTTGGTTCTTGGAAAGTCTTTTTGGTCCTAGAAAAAATACAGTAGCTATTTTAGCTTGAGGTTTGGGAAATGTATTTAATAATTTTGTTGAACTGTATGTTTTATGGAAAGATATTTGTATTGGCAAAGATCAAGGTGTCATTGAAATGGTGGCTTTTAAAGATTCAATGATGATTGTTCAAGTGATCATCAAAAAAGTATAGATTAACAATATTTCTGGTATTTATTGGGATATGTAACTCCAATTTGTCTTTAATGTGATCATATTCAATTATTGAGTTTATTAGTCACTATTAGGTAGAGTTCTAATAGTCTCTACTAAAAAGGATTTGTTCCTAAATTGTTGAATCTTAGTTGATTCTAAAAATTCTCTCCAATTACTTAGCTTCCTAATTTGATAGGAGGTTGAAATATTTCCTCAACTCTAAGTCATAATTTGTGTATCTTAAAACAAACCTTTTGTATTTATAAGTGTTCTATTTTGTTGATTGATAAAGCTATTAACACAATTTCGTTTTCTGTAATGTTGTTTACTCTCACTAGTCCACTTTCCAAAATAGTATCAGAGTTGGGCCTGAATCCCAGAGTGCCCAAGTAAATGAAAGGGAAATGGAAATCATCCATTTTCCAATATAGTATAAGAGTCGGGCCTGACTCCATCAGGGGAGTGCCCATTTAAACGAAAGGGAAATGGAAAATGTGAGAATAGGAGAGTAGAGTATTTGTGTGGAGATTGTTGTAGTGTGTCCATGGCAGTATGAGTGTAGTAATATTTATTGTTTTTCCATCACACTGACAGGGAGAACGCTACGCAGATTGAAATGAATGGGTCCATAAAACCCTCCCGAGATCAAATATTTGCAGGCCTTTTTTTTAAGTTCCAAATATGGGATGTATTGGCCACGGATATGTTGTTGAAAGAGGAGTTGTCTATTTGGCAGCCGCCATTTTGGAATTTGTGGAGGAGTTGCGATCTTTGTGGACGAAATTGTTGGAAACGGTGACAACAAATTTCTCATGATTAGGATTTCAAATCCAAAAAATCAGCTTTGGTTGTAACTGTTCAGCCCAAGTTAGAATTTGTTGTGAGTGCATTCTATAATCAGTTTTCCATTTACTTGTATATAAATTATGTAAGCCCGTAAAGGAAAATATGGAGTGGTGAAAGGTGTGAGTAAGATGTTGTAATATCCATGATTTAAATAAAATAAAACTGATACCTCTGCTTGGTGGACGTAGCCCAATCCTTGGGTGAACCACCTTAAATATTTGTGTCTTTTATTTCTATGTGACTGTTTTTTGGTCTTATGTCAATTTGTGTTTCCGCATTTGAAATTCAACAAGTAATATCAGAGTGTAGATCATGGACAAGACACTGACATGCACAGACCGAGCAAGGTGAAGGAGCTTCGGTTTTACATCAACGTGCTAAGGCGCATGTGTCGAAAGGCCAAGATTTCTTTTGTTTGTGGGAGTGCTGACTTTTTTGCATCAACGCTTGGGTTCCTTGTGGAGGGGAGCACTCCTCTGGTACTTTCTTCAGGAACTTTGAGCTTTCAAGACCAGCGCTCCACTAAGTGTTGGATGGGAGCGCTCATCTCCTTAAACGACTAGTGGATGGGAGCGTTGACCTCCCTTTTTCAATATATTCGTATGGTATGAAGAATTGTTTTATTCGTATGGTATGAAGGATGTTTTATAAAAGGGATTTTTTAATGGAATGAATGTTTATTATATTTAGGATTAAATATAATATTTAAAAGGTGGGAGGTATAAGGTTTTTAAAATTTAAAGGGTTTTTGTTTTAAAATTATTAAATTTTTTATTAAACTTTGTTGATTTAAAATCATTATTTCTCTCACATTTTTTTTTCAAAGGGCCTTGGTTTTTACAAGCAACAGTGTTTGTTTTTGTATGTTTTTTCTAATGAAAAAGATGCAGAGTGTCAAATTTGAAATTGAAAAGTTCAATGGAAAGAACAGTTTTGAGATCTGGAAGGTTAAGATGCACGATTTGTTCGTGCAACAAGGCGTGGTGAAGGTGCTTTTGGGAAAAGTGAAACAATCCGCATCCATAATAGACGATAAATAGGATGAGATGGATGCGAGAGCAATGAGTTCCATATGCTTGTGTTTGGACGACGATGTACTTTTCAACATTGTTACGGAGAAGATAGCAGTCGGTTTGTGGTCAAGGCTCAAAAGTCTATACATGATGAAATCCTTGACAAACATGATCTTCCTGAAAAGGAAATTGTACAGTTTGCGCATGAAGGAAGGTACGAAAATAGATGATCAACTAAATACTTTCAGTACTCTTCTAGTACAGTTAGATAGCAAGGGAGTGAAATTTGAATCCGAAGGCAAGATAATTACTTTATTGTGTTCTTTGCCCACGTCGTGGGATCATTTCGTTACCACTATTAGTTTTAGTTCGACAGAAAGTATCGAGTTTGATGATACTATTGGAGCTTTACTGTCTAAGGAAATAAGGAAGAAATCCAATCTAGAAACCTCTACATCTGAGGCATTGGTGATCAGAGGCAGACCAAAAGAAAGAGGACAGTGTCAGAGGGATTTCTCTCGGTCAAAGTCGAAGGGAAGAAAGAGCAAGCTCAAGTGCTGGTTTTGTGGAAAATCTGGACACTTGAAGAAGGACTTCTCGAAGCGACAACAACCCTCCAAATAAGACCCCCAAAAAGAGATGAAGGAAGCAAATGCAACTGAAACAGGTTCGTCAACAGGGTCAGGTATGGTTGATGAAGTTTTATCAATTAGTACTGGTTCACGTCATGATCAACAGTGGTTATTAGATTCTGGTGCTTCAAACCACATGTGTCTTCATAGACACTGGTTTACTACTTACCAGTCTATAGATGATGGAGTAGTTTACATGGGTAATGATATTTCATCTAAAGTTGTGGGAATTGGTAGCATCCGAATTAAAATGTTTGATGGAACTGTTAAAATACTAATTGATGTAAGACATGTACCTAATCTTGGGAAGAACCTAATATCTTCGGGAGTCTTAGACAGAGGAGGTTATGAGACTATTGTTCAAGGTGGAGTTATGAAGGTCTACAAAGGAATTATACTGGTTATGAAATCAAAGAATGTTGGTAACCTATTTCTGTTAGAAGGGAGCACTGAATCAGATCATGCGACAATGGTATCTGAGAACGAAAGTGATTCTGTTCGACTATGGCATCAACGGTTGGGTCATATGAGCGAACAAGGATTAAAGGTATTAATTGATCGCAAGTTACTTCCTAGCCTAAAGTCTTTAAAGTTAGATTTCTGCAAACACTATGTTTATGGAAAACAGAATAGGCAAAGATTTAAAACCTGAAGACACACCAGTGAAGGAATCCTAGACTATATCCATTATGATGTTTGGCGACCATCC
>JASDQU010010532.1:150020-170406 GCA_032191745.1 Picea mariana | reverse complement strand
TCCATTGATAATCTTGGCTCCGCTCTGCATACTTTCTCAAAGTATGAAGAACAACTTGAAAGAAATGGTCTTCCCCAGGGAGAATCAGTTAGACAGATAGACATGTTCACTCTCCTATAGCTAGTACAAGATATGAATAACTGTATGATAGCATTTGAGTGGAAGGGTGTTGTCTCCTCTCTCACCCCTGGAGCTTCAACCTCTTCTACAACCCCCTTTAGAAATCTAGCTGAAAAAAATTTTCAGCCTAAGGCTATCTTGACTCGAAGTTGGTGTAACTTTTGCGAAGAACACCACGAAGAAACCACGTGTGAGGTAAAGAAGAGTGTTAGTGATAAGATCTTTGGTAAAAGACCAGAAGCTACTATTTTTTACCTAGACTTTGCAGAGCCAGAGGATGTCATGGTCATCAACACTAGGAGCAAAGCCTATGCTCCCAAGGGTAAATTTGATCTTCCTCATAGTTCTTCTAGCCCAGGCTTATTCTCAATCGTTGTTATGCCCCAGGTTCCTAAAATTACTGAGAGTCAAAGAATCACTCCCCCTCCTCCCTCTTCCAAATACAATATCTTGAATCAACTGGACAACATCAAAGCAAATTCAATCCTCCTAGACATGGTTTCCATCCCTGAACAATAGATGCATCTGAAACAATTCATGGAAGGAAAAGCTTATGTTGTAGCCAATCTTTCYGAAGAGGTAGATGAAGAGGATTCTTCTATAAATAAAGTAGGTGTAAATAACATTAGATACCCTATAAAAAAAAAACCTTTGTACATTTATGTAAAGATCATGGAAAAATTTCCCATTGTTGCCTCATTGATGGTGGTTCGGACCCAAGTGTGATGTCGAAGATTATTATGGAAGATCTAGTCTTGTCTTGTACAAATGAAAACACCAGAAGCATGCTTTCYTATAATAGTACGCCAAAAAAAACCATAGGTGAGATTAAAKATGTGACCCTAGTTTTGTGTGCCCATCCTAAAATAAAGACGACCCTCAATATTCAGGTGATYGATATGCYAGTAAGCAATTACTCAATCATCTTAGTAAGAKATTAGCAAGCCTCAACGGGTGGGTACCTMTCACTCGACGGAACACATTTATCTATTCCTTGGAATAGAAAAAATGTTATAGTCCTTAGAGAAGGAAGGATATCACCCTACATAGAGAGTGTCCCACTGCCTAACGTAAACTATATCGAGGAGGACTTAGGAGTGTATTCCATCTTTGCCGAGGAAGATAAAAATTCCATGGAACAAATCAATTTAGATGATGGCATGTGGCACATGCATTTTGATGGTTCATGCTCAGACGAAGGTAACAAAGATGACATTATCTTGATTTCTCCTATAGGAAAAATCCATAACTTCTCTTATTGGTTGGAATTCTCTTGCACTAACAATGTCATTGAATTCGAAGCCTTGTTATTAGGCATTGAAAACTCTTATAATCTCGGTTTTGGTCACCTTTTAGTTTTTGGAGATTCCGAGCTTGTTGTGAATCTTGTGCGTAAAATTTACTCTCCCAGCAATAAGTTGATGAAGCGATACACCCAAACTATTTGGGCGCTTATCTCGAACCTTTTATCTTTAAACATCACCCATGTTAAAAGAGAGTTAAACTCAATGGTCGATCGGTTAGCATTTTTTGCAGCTTCCCCTAATCGGCAACTTCTGCCACACAGACCTAATTGTACCTTTCAATCCCTATATCATCTGCATATTCCTGAAAA
This sequence comes from Picea mariana, assembly GCA_032191745.1. NCBI lineage: Eukaryota > Viridiplantae > Streptophyta > Pinopsida > Pinales > Pinaceae > Picea > Picea mariana. The sequence continues at coordinate 168,671 of JASDQU010010532.1, read as the reverse complement.
TATATAATCTTGGTAGGTATTCCCTAACGATGAGAGAATTTGTGCTTTTATTCAAAATGAACCTTTTAAACCGAAGGAAATTATATCCATAGAAGATAAAAATATTCCTAAAGGCTTGACTCCTATAGAGAATTCATTTTCGTCGAGTGATGTAGGCAACAAGGAGAAATAAACGGAAGAAGAGTTGAAAATAAAGGTGGGTGAAACCATCTCATTGAACATTGGGACACCTGAGACTCCAAAGAACATCAAAATAGGTGCCAAATGTTCAGATGAAGAGAAAGAGAAGTTTGCCAAGTTGCTTGGTGAATTTCAAGATGTGTTTGCTTGGTCTTATGAGGATCTTCGTGGTTTTGATCCTGGCCTTATACAACATGCCATCCCCATTCAGGAAGGCGTAAATCCAGTTAGTCAAAAACAAAGACCTATCAACCATGCGCTAGAAGCAACTATTCGAAAGGAGTTGGAAAAACTTTTGAAGGCTGGAATCATCTTTCCAATCAAATATTTTGAATGGGTCTCAAATCTAGTTCCCATTCAGAAAACTACTAGTCAGATCAGATTATGTGTTGATTTTCACGCATTAAATTGAGCTAGCATAAAAGATCATTTCCCTCTCCCTAACATGGAAATGATTTTGCAGAAAGTTGTAGGGTCACAAATGATGTCCTTACTTGACAGTTTCTCAGGTTACAATCAAATCAAGGTAAAAAAGGCAGATAAATATAAAACCAATTTTATTACTCGTTGGGGTACCTTTGTGTATGAAAGTATGCATTTTGGTTTATCTAATGTAGGTGCCACCTTTCAAAGAGCTATGCAATTAGATTTTGACGATTTGATCGGTAAAATCATTCATATTTACCTTGATGACTTAACAATATACTCTAAAATCCGATTAGATCATTTTGGTCATTTGAGAAAAGTTCTCATGCGATGTAGGAAATTTGGCATTTCTCCAAATCCCTCCAAGTCCATTTTTGGTGTTACTGAGGGAAAACCCTTGGGACACATCGTCTTCGATTCAGGCATAAGCATTGATCCTGAAAGGATTGCTTCTATCCTTAACCTTCCCGCTCCCACTTCCAAGAAATAAATTCAAGCTTTTATGGGGGTTATTAACTTTGTCTGTAGGTTTGTCCCATATTTTCTTGTGATGGTCAAACCAATTCATAATCTGCTTAAGCAAGATCATCCGTTTTCTTGGACAGATGATGTCGAAAATGCTTTTGAAGGGATTAAGAAAAAAATTAGTTCCACACCAGTTTTGGCGAAGCCATATTTTGAGAAGGAATTCACAATATGTACTAATTCTACTGAAGAGGTATTTTTTGTTGTCCTCATACAAAACGATGACCAAGCTAATGAAAATCTGGTGGCTTACATGAGTCAAAGTTTGACTGATGATGAATTTAAATATTCTTTTATTGAGAAACATTCTTTCGCTCTTGTTAAGGCCGCTGAGAAGTTTCTCCACTACATATTAGGTAAGAATACGTTGGTAAAGGTCCCTTTACCTGATGTTAAGTTTTTTCTCTCACAGACTTATCTTTCAGGAAAACTTGCACATTGGCTTGCCAAAATCCAGGAGCATGATTTGAATATCATGACTTCTACCACTATCAAGGGACGCGACCTAGCCCTTCACTTGGCTCAGCATGATGAGAATGGTGAAGAGATTGATGATGAATATAGTTCCCTTTCAACCCTCTTTTACATTGACAATCAGACCCTTCCTATGTCTAAATATCCTTGGTACAAGGATTTGGTTTATTATTTACAGAACCAAAGATGTCCAGACAACTTAGACACTCATAAAAGGAGAAGACTTTATCTTGAATAGGAAATATATGTCATTATAGGAGGCCTTTTATTTTGAATATATGATGATGGTTTGTTGCTTTGTTGTGTAAACAATGAAGACGCACAAAAATTGTTGCAAGAATCTCATGGTTCTTCAAACTCTGCCATTCATGTAGAAGGTCATTTTTCTGCAAAAACCACCGCTTTCAAGATTATTAGAAAAGGATATTATTGGCCTTCAATCTTTCACGAATCTTATTGTTTTTCGAGCTCTTGTGACAAATGTCAAAAATTTGTTGGGAAGGAATGCCTTTCAGCCATGCCATTACAACCTGTACTGCTATATTTTCCCTTTTCAAAGTGGGGATTGGATTTTATTGGTCCTATTAATCCTCCTTCTTCAACCGAACAAATTTTCATTCTAATGGCCATAGACTATTTTAAAGAATGGGATGAAGTTGTCCCACTTAAGCATTCCATAGACGATCAGGTAATTTCTTTCCTTGAAAATAATATTTTTTCCATATTTGGTCTTCCATTGGAAATTATTACAAACAATGGTCCCACTTTCATTTCTACTAAGTTGACTCAGTTTTTAGCCAAGTTGGTGGTTAAACATTTCACATCATCAGCTTACTATCCCCAAGGAAACAGGAAAGTTGAGTCTACCAAAAACAATCTGGTAAGAATCGTCAAAAGACTCATCGAAGATAAGCCTCGCCAGTGGCACACTCTCCTCACTTATGCCCTTTGGGCAATCGAACTACTGCCAAAGTAAGCATTGGTTGTACCCGTTTTCAGCTAGTTTATGGTCAAGAATCCCTCCTACCAATAGAGATGGAACTTTCTTCCTTAAGGTTGATGCTACAGAACGAAGAATTAAATTCTTCAAATGTTTCACAAAGAGTAAATGCATTACTAGCTTTGGAAGAGCAAAGGATGTTTGCTTTGGATAATATTAAAAGGAGACAACAAACCGTTAAGAAATATTTCAATAAGAGTGTCAAAACTGTCAAGTTTAGGGTTAATGAAAAAGTAATGCTATGGGATTCATCTCATGCTGATAGGGGAAGACATTCAAAATTTCATAAATTATGGTTGGGTCCTTTCAAGATCGCTTGTGTCTTAGGTACCAATTCTTACATTCTAAAAGACTTACAGGAGCAAACAGCACTAACGGTTCTCACTTAAAGCATTATGTGGAACCAACTTGAAAAGCTATGACATTGTCTGAATTTCCTGTATTTTAGTAGTCTAGCTCTATTCTCAGGTTTTCGTTATTTTCTGCTTACAGTAGTTGGTTTTTATTTTAAGCATTTCCTACTGCCTTTACTTTTCGGTCACTTTATTTATGTTATTTTAATATTTTGCAATTTTATTCTGTTGGGCTTTGTTTTGGTCATTTTTTGGTTTCAGTGGGGAATAAGATGTTGGATCATATTGGCCACAGTAACACTCCTGCAAGCATTGTTAGTCAGTAACAAACAATCTTACACAATTTTTATGATGTCTTCTCTGAAGGACCCTTGAAATTGTTATATATTTCCATTGTTGTCGTATAAAGAATTGGGTATCTCCTGTTTCTTATCGCCTTTTCTTCATCCATTGAGAGTTTAAAAACAAAACTAGAAATTTTTAAAAGGTTAAAGAGAAAATCTCGGTCGATGGATTATGCATACAGTGGTAAAACCCCTCATACTTAACATTTTTCATAAGTTATTCCCAAATTCTTGGTCATCTTTCCATTAAATCCACTCACTTCCCCCTGCTACATAATCTTCCTGGTTATATTTTCTTGACCTGCTACTCTTGGTCTGTGAAACCATGAGTTCTGAGTTCTAAATCTATTGAAAACAAATTTTATTCTGAAGTCGCCAGTTTGTTGACGATTAAATTTGCCACGAAGTTTGGCCCGCAAAGCGTTGCTAAAGCCTATTATTTTAAAAGATAAATAATACTAGTAGGTGGGACCCCCTTGTAGATTGGAGATCAAGTCTGATGTTTAATCGATGTTATGTTACTGTTCGAAATTACTTTCATGGTTGACGATATATTGTTTTATTGGGTAATGGATCATGCATGTTATACAGGGCTCCCTTGTTGTTCCAAGATCAAGTAACACCGAATTTATCATGGTTATCATTGTTGACTATTCTCGTGACACCTCCAACAGACACATGTTAGTAGTAAAAAAGGAAAAGAAACTAAAAGAAGAAATTGTCCTATGCTAACATGTTATACTATGTGCATTAAAAAGAGTTGTGGCAAATCCAAGCTAACATAGGATAGCCATACAAGTTGTCAAGATTTTATATAGCATAGTTGGTATGTGTTTCTACATAATAGAGGTGGTGATATGTGATACGAATGGCGCTCTTGGAAATTAAAGGTTGTTGGTTCAAGGTGGATGATTGGTTTGATTAGTAGCTAGCGCATACTAAAGAATTGAATGAACTTGCAGCAGGTAAGTAATGTGCATTTACTACACATCGCCTTACCGCTACCGTTGGACGCCTTGCATTTTAAGACATTTGATTACAAGTATGTTCTTTTTTTAGCCCTTCATGAGTCTACTCTGGTTATGAAATGGATATTGGCTCAAGTGTATCATATGTGCTTTCCTTAAGTATTTCGATTGTGTAAAATGGTGTTTGTGATGAAACGTAGATGATTCTCTTTGAAATGGTGTTGAATTCATAGCATTACTGGTTATCTTGGGCGTTAGCAGTCACAAGAGATCGTTGTTACCCTTAATGGTTTACTTAGAAGATCCTTGTTCGTCTTGGTGGGCTATTTTCACACTTTCGCATTGATGTATCCAGTCTGTGGGTTTCTATGGGGTTTAACGACTGAAGCATTCATGTCACCATGCATTGTACATGTGGGCAGTTCATTGTTCTCACCACTAGAGGTCGCAAAGTGAGTTTCTTGTTCTTACTCGGCCTTGTCTTCACCTCTGTGTGGTAGTTGTTGATCGAATGGCACGAGGGTCATACCCTGCGTGAAAATAACACTGCCATGCCAAGTTAAAGCCTCACCTCCTGTTATGGCCCATGTCATGGAATTGGTTCCCATCCACAAATGAAGTATAACCCTCTTTGGGTGTACACCTTTGGCCTCGAATTTTTCACTATTACGAAAACTCAGCTTTGTTCCTCTTGGAATGGCTATCGAGCAAACCCTTAACCGTCTAGTTTGGGGTTTCATAGGAATATTTTTGGGCCTGTCAAGTTGTTTTGGGTTATTGTGGATTGAATGAATGGTCGACTACTTTGGATACGGACTCGCCCAGTTGTGCGTATGGAAGTCGTATTGGTTTGGCATTTGGTTACTGCCTCTTTGATAATGATGATAAACCCTACATTGCCAAATTGCACTTTAAAAGTGTACAGTCACCCTCCTTATGCAAATAACTCATTTTTGTTAATGAAGAAGGCATTTTCTCCGATTCAATTTGATGCGTGGGTGTGCATGGTGTTTTTGCAAATGATTTAATGGGCATGATAATTGTGTTTTTTGTTTGGGGATGAATGACTATTGAGTTGGATCACTGTAGAGAATTTTTCCACTACATCTTTATATTTATTCGACTATGTAGCCTGAGTTTGCACAACATAGTCGATTACAGTGTGATTAGATCACAACGATATTGTATTTAATCGATGGATCGGCATGATAGACGAGTTATTGCAATGGTTGCGTATTGTTTTTGTGAAATGGATATGTTGCCTCATTGTGTTTGTTGGTTGTGCACTGTGTATAACATAGATGGATTGGGTGCTCACACTCAGAGTTACCCACAACGTTTTGAGCACGATTCGTTGCAACACGATCATTTGTTGATACAGGCTTGCTACCAGTACCTCGTCGGTTGGCTGGGTGGCCTATTTTTTTCAGTCACATTCGATTGGGCTTGCAAAGTGATGGATTTACACTTGCATGATTGAATTATTCGGCGCATGTCTTGTGTTGGGTGGTGGCTACTGTCTGTTTAATTGTCAATTCAGGTTTTGGCAATTTGAACTAGTTTTTGGGTGTCTGTCCTTATTTATATAATGAAGGTCATTGCACTCAAATGACAAGCCCGATGGTGATGATACTATGACTTCATGGTTATTTTTGGAAATATGAATTGGGGTATATTTCTTGATTATAGGCAGTGGTTGATTTTGAATGGTCATAGATTGGAAATGTGTATTGTTCGAAAATTGTTATAAAATGCAAGGAAAAGTAAATGAAAGGAACATAACCCCTTACAAATTGGGTGGAATACATATTTTTTGGTGGTGACACTGTGTTGGGTATTTGATTATGAACATAGAACTAGTTAAATGCACAGAAATTGTTATTTGGTCAAAATGAATGATGGTTGATGCACCTTTTTCACAGAATGTTTTATGGATCACTCAATTGATTTTATGAACAAAAATCGTTTTTTTTCCCTTCCATGATTTTCATTTTCTACAAATTACAAATCACCTTATCTTCCCATTTCATTTTTCCACTCCCTGTTCTGAGATTAATTATAGTAAAGAGAATTTTGGTGTTAAGGCAATTGAAATTGACAGTGACTAGTGTGGCTTACAGCAATGTTTTATTGGTTTTCTTTTCAGTTGATTGTTGTTATCATTGAGCAATAACCGTGTTTTCCCCCCTCAGATATCCCAGAAACCTTTTCCACCCCCTACTCAGTGATAAACAGTAAAACAATTTGTATGGATTGGATTGCATGAGTCTGATATATTACTGAGCCAAAATCCACTTCATATTTTAAAAGAGTTGTCATGTATGGTTAATTAAAAGAATGTTTCTAATAAATCATGCATGCATGAGTGAGATATTCAATTAAAGGTTGAAAACAAAGGCCTATTATGAGAAGGACTACAAAATGGTTGCATCGCAGACAAGGAAATATGGATTATGAGTTGTTATTTATCTGTGGATTTATGACAATTGACTTCAGAGATATTTAGACAGCATGTTTTATTTTGGATATATGAGTATTATTTTTGAAATAATTTCAATTTCATGAGCTAAAATTGCCAAAAATAAATATATTGATGGGAGACACAAGGAGGTGTGTTTTGCTTAACTAATGGTTATGTTATGATTGTTATGATTGTTATGAACTATAGAGAGTCACAAGGGGTCCCACCTGCTAGTTATTATTTATTTATGACCCTTATTATGATTATAATGTTTCCCCCTAACGAAAGTTAGTTGAGTCTTTAATTAACTTAACTAATGAGTTGGTTCAACTACTTCAACCAATTCTAATTTGTTAAAAGAAAAAGAAAAGGGAGGAACAAGAGGAGGATAGAAGCAGAAGCATGTGAAGGTTTTCTCTTTGAGTTTATGTTGAGATAGTTTAGTTTTCATTCATTCATATATTCATCACAGCCTAATTCTCTTTTGTGATAGCAGGGTCTTATTGTAGACAACAATATTTAGGGCTGAATCAAATCATTCAGACACTTGTTTTTCAAAGGTTTTGATCTATCTTTGATAGTCTATGTAGACTTGTCTGTTTGTGAATTAATTTTCATGACTGATAAAGGCTATTGTGTAGAGTCGAGTGGGCAGCAATATGTGGCAAGTTGATCCATCTTTTAGAGTTTAGTTTTGGTTTTCTGTCAGAGGTCATTTTTTATGTTCCATTGGGGATGTCTAAGTTTGACTTTGGTCCAAGATTTTTGTATGAGATTTTGTAAAAAAAATGACTCTTTGGTGAATTGGAATGAAATAAAGGATTGTTTTATGTCTCATCTATCTTGATTATAATCTTGGTGTCTTTACTTCTGTTCTTACATTTATTTCAACAACTGTTATATTCAGAAAATTACATAAAAAGTTAATTTCCAGTAAGCTTTTAGTTGATAAAAGACTAGCCTAAGCACTCGTAATTAATACTTGTGAGTTAGGATGTTATTTTTGTTGTCTATAAACATAGGGTGATATTCTCGTCTACTTTTATTTAGCCAATTAAAGTCTGAAAATGCTTGAGTAATATCAATTCATATATTTTCCTCAACAACTTCATCATATGCATGTGCTTCATTTTTCTTCCCTTTCTTCTTCATCCTCTTCTTGTAATGTCCATACATTTGTTCGACCATTTATGACATGCGATAAAAGACTATGTGAAAACATTTCTCCTATTCATCACGTTTGTCTTCTGCCATTTTCTTGCTTCGGGATGCACGACCAACTTTGAGATTGAAAGTCTTAAGAGTTCGTTCACACTAATTATGCTTGGCCCTAGTAAGCATTCACACTCAACAATTCAAGTCAAAGACGACTGCTCTGATACCAACATGATCCAAGATCTTTTCATTGTGACTCATAAACAATTGCATTAAATGAGCATAAATTAAAGTGCACCATTAAAGAAGGGAAAACTCAAAAATGAAGAGACATAATCATCAGATATGAACACAAAAAATTGATAACGGAGTTCATCCCTATTGGACTACGTCTCCGAGTCCTGCTCTCAAATGGGTAGGCTCTTTCATTAACTCAGCAAAAGAATTTGGAAAAATACATAAGTATACCTCATTCTAAAATTAGGCTGCAAAAATAATGCTCAGATCAGAAAACAGACAGCACCATTGAATTCCTGGCATCAAATTACCCAAAAATCACTGTCTCCACGCCTCGATCCGACTCTGGCACTCCCAGACCTAAGAAGAATTTTGCCTCAGTTTTTGTGCCTTTTACAATCTGTAACAATGACTATACCACCTCAAAAAACATGTTCGACAGGTCGTACAGTACCTGCCTCCCCCCGTGGCTAGGCGGATATACTTCTTAAGTAATAAATTGGGCGGTATGTACCAAGTGGTACTCGCGGCCTAGTGGTTAGGGGTGGAAGTATTAAGGCATAGGCAAAGGCAGAGGTTCTGGGGTCGATCCCCACGAACTCCACTTTTGGTTTGTTTGTGATATGGTTTGTATATATATATATACCCGCTTCACTAACTTTAGAGGAGTCGCTAGAAGGTACTCCAATGAGATAATTATGGCTATAGTTGGCATGGTCTGCCAGATTTGGCGGACCCGCCAAATAATTTTTGTTTCAAAATTTGTTCATGAGTTGTCCTTGTGTGTTTCCTGCCTGCCATGTGGCAGCCCCTGATTGGGCTGCGTGGTGGCCTCTCATGGGGCCACGCTACCCCCTGGCAAGTCATCATTCCACGTCAGTCGTATAGACTATGCGAACTGCCACGTGGAATGATCTGATTGGTCCACAGGTCGATATGAAAATCCAATAACCAGGTGACACGTGGCAGCCTCTAGTGCTACCACGTCATCGTGTTGACGTCATGTTGATGTCAACATGCCACATGTCACTTTCCTGTTCCTTTCACGTGCATTGTATGGACGATGAAGTCATTTGTATGGATGTTGATGTCAGCAGTACGGATGTTGACTCATCCCTACTAACTGGGCTAGGTTGACAAAAATTTGACCACGAATATCTTTCAATCCGTAACTTTGTTTGACAAGTCGTTTGCGTCGTTAAAAATCTTGTGACGCACTCTTCGCGATCACGCCATTTTCACTGAGTTTTGGGAACTTTGAATTTTTGTCCTTTCTCTGTCTGTTGGAGCCATTATGAGTGTTCTAAGTTGCCTCTGTGAGTTCTGAGTTGTTCTTAGCCTTCGCTAGATCCTTTTTGGATCAGTTGCAATATCATGTTTGATTATCTTTGTAGTTAGAACAAATTCCAAGGGGAAAGCTATGTTCTTTGTAATTTGTTTTCCTCCAAGATGAGTTTACGGGGGAGTGGGTTTTGGAACATTAGGTTCCATCGTAAACCTCACCTTGTTATTTAAGGGAGTTGACCAATTATTTGGGTCGACCATTGACTAAACTGTTAGTTAACCATGTCCACTTCGGATCCCAGATCCACCTTTTATGGACAGGTACACCAAATCCATCCCATGATTGTTGGTTTGTTCCATGACCAAAACCTATTTATATAYGATCTTTATGGATTGGTCTATCATTATCGGGAGAGATCTCTTTGTGATTTCATGGAGTGTGCTTATGATTCAATGCAACAATGTCTTTAGACACCACCACTACTCTCAAATCCTCMTATTCTCCTCTGCAGTTTTCTACCTATCCCAACGTGCTAATGGTCAATAAATAAAAGGAGTAGGATGATGMCATAAGGTTTATGTACATATACAGAACCTCTAAMTACAAACTAGATATAACACTCTACCTCTTTTTTGAATGGACATGTTGTTAGGACCAGAATGGTTGATGAAATTAGGAACCTATGTCAAAAACCTCCAAGAACAATTCAGTGAATTCAAATGCAACGAAAAGAACTACAAATTATATGATTCTAGAAGCCCAAATCTTCCGCAAAAAAAAATCACAAATCCCTCATTTCCACCATGAACAAGTCTTCCAAATATTCATAAACAATTCTAGAGTCAAGGTGAAACTCCTCAGGGGATGAAAAACTCATTTGGTATTATTGTTATCCCTGACATTTTGTCCGCAAATGGTTATAGGAATCCAACATATCCAAACACCTATTAGTTCATTCATGGCCTAAAAATGCATTTCAAAAGGGCACAAACTATACAATTGGTTATAAAATCAGCATGCGCTCAGAATATAAAGGAAGTGTGTGCATGTGCACCAGTCGAAAACACAGGGAAAGTGCACATGTGTCCGATGCACAAATGTGGATGCAAAAAGCCACACACACCTCAGAACGGTGCATTAATGATTCTGGTCAGCCTCCCACCAACTTCGAGTTCAKCTCCCAAGTCGATTTGACCCCCAAATCCGAGATGAATCCGAGTGGGGGGCTAGTCAAAGACCTAAAGGGCCCCTTGTTCACACTAAAGACTGGTTGGATAATGCCTCAAATATTTGCTATAAAAAKATGCCATGGGTGCACTATATTTTCAAGAATCTATTTGTATTGTTATGTTGCCTCTATTCTCTTGCAAGGAACCTCTTTCCTCATTGGAGCATACAAGCACCATTTCATTCAGCTATTCACATCACCTCTTGAGTGAATGAGCTTTGGATTTCTTCACCATTTCCTTTTAGTTTTATATTTGTAAGAAGAGCTCTCTCATTGGGGGTTCAAGATCCCTCCCTTGGAGGAAGAGGGGACCCATAAGTCTTTCTTTCTCTTTGGTGTTTTCCCACTAATACAATCTATCCATTAGTGTCATGAATATTGGTCAATTGTTTGGTTAATTTTGGTTCTACTTCCCTTATGCAATTTAGTTTAGTTTCTTTAATTATTGTTAGCTTAGTTGTTTGTTTATTTCTTGTGCTTGATATTTCTAACTCTTGCACTAACTTATGTCTTTTCCAGCTAACCCAACTGGACTTACAAGTGTCCCTCTTTTGCTCATTCAAGTGACGAAAAGGATACAACAGATTGGTGACTCCACTGGCGATAGGTATCAATTTCCTCCCCATTTGGGTTGTTTGATCACTTCTTTTTTATTTATTTAACTTGCAGGGATCATAATCGGCGCAAGCCTACCTGCAAAAATCCAAATTCGGAGCTGAGATAAGAGTATTACATTCGAAATTTTCTTCTCATCCACGTATCAAAGCGTGTGAGATTTTTTTAGCCCATAGGTGAATCTTCCAAGCACGTGCACCAACATCACTATGTTTCCCAGTGCATTATGTACACCTACGCCAACGAGTTGTTTTTTATTTGCGCATTAGCGCTACATGTGCCTCTGTCTACTCTGCGACCCATGCATCTATCCAGAAATTCAACCTTGTAAGGGTTGGTGTGATATGTTGAAGGCCTATATCCTTCTTAATATTGATTATATGCAAATTGTAATATGCACCACACTTAGATTCCCTCTCCACATGAAGGGTTAGTCAAAACACAGGCACTTAGGGGGTTAAAATCCATATTTTTCCTCTCTTTGCTTTCATTTTGCCACATGGATGGCTTGCTTTGATTGTAAAAGTTGAGTTGGAATCATTCAATATCACATAGATAAACACTTGCATTGGGACCAGAAATTAAACTTCAATCATTGAGTATTCTCTTCTCTCACACCATAGAGTGATCTTGAGAATCGGAAAAACAATTGAGGGAAGATTTCATCTCCCTTAAAAACAAAATATTTAGGAGAGGACAACAGCCCCCTTGGGACTCCTCTTAGTTTCATTTTCAAAACATATTGAATTTGTAAGGGCCCACACATGCCCACATATTGCAAAGATAGGATAGTTTTGATGTTACTTTCTTAGTTTACATCACTAGGGGAGTTTAAAGATTATTGTAATGGGCCCATACATGCCCACATGTCCACAATATAGGATAGTCTATTGAAGCTTTCTTAGATTAAATCACATTAGGGAGTTTAATGGATTGGTAAGGACCCACATGTCCACATGTTAGTTCTCTAGGGACTTTAAAATTCCGCAAGGTTGTACCAATGGCATTTAGTAAGATAGGTAATCAAGAATTGTAAGGACCACACGAAGTCCACATGCTGCAAGGTGACATCTAACTTATTAAAAATTTGGCACATTTTATCATTTGCTCGCACACAAAGTCACTACTCACTCACATAGTTTCATCTCGAATTGTGGAGGTTGAAGTAAGTTTCCCCAAAAGGATTCTGAAATGCCCCACCCATTTTCTTGAAGGAACTATCCACTCCCACTTAACTTAAACGAGATTGGTTCACACCCCCAATCTCACAAACAAACACATATAAAAATTTTCTAAAAACTCACTAATGTTTCCTCCACAGGAGGTGCCAAAAGAAATTTTTTAGTCTAGGTAGGATCTCGGGGATAGGCATCCAAATAATTCCTCGTTATTTGGTTCTCACATCTTTAAACATTATAAGTTGACAAATAGGGAACTTTAAAATCCTCCAATTCAAGTGTTCCTAACACCATAAGGTAGGGAGATATCCATGAAGGGTCGAAGGCTAAGGTCTGGTTGTTTTGTGCGTCCCCACTTGAGGCACCCACCTCTTGGATAGGATCCAGTCCGTGACCCATTTCTGAGGCTGAAAATATAAATGATGCACTTTGACCGAGGTACCTAGTGACCAAATTTTAGGACATCTACCCAGGTGGCAATTGTGGGCTGCAATTGCACCTTGATCAAATCTTGTGTGGCTATTGGGAAATATCGCCAGCTCTTTCAGGATATGCACCCTCTACCTCTCATTATAATGGATTGTTTCATCCTTCACTAGTTCCTCTTCCGGTAGCTTCAGACCCCACTGTTGAGTGCTATTGGAAGGTCCAATGCTCTTTGAGAGGGAGGGTGTTATGTATTTTAGGACAAGAGCATTTGTTTTCTTTGTTCTCCCATGCAAACAAAATCCACCTACCCACATGTATGCTTCTTTTTCAATTGATTTATGTATGATGCTCTTGTGATTACATGCGATTGTGAGATATATTGTGATGTCCAAATTATACAAAGACTCTTGTTCATTTATTTCTCTCATCACCATTTTCACACATCCACTTTGCTAGTCAGACATCATAGGAGACCACAGAATCCCCTTCGTTCCAGACACTTGCTAAATCTCCCTCCTATTTTAGGGGGAGCTCCTAGTCTTACCAACTCATCGGCTCAACCCTCTCACACCCCTATGAGTGCTACTATCTTGGGATCATCTTTGCTTGGCTCCACTCTACTTGGGTCCACTTCCCAAGGCTAACCATCCACTCGCTCTCCTTCGCAAGGAAGTGGTGGGAAAACTTCTTCCCAAGGGGGAAGTACAACCCTACCTCACCCACCTTACGGGTCAGGTACACAAACCACTCACACCATTGTTGGAACTAACCCTCCACCGCCACTTCAGATGCCATACTTGGCTTCCCTCAACATATTGGATCTGAGAAAACTTATAAATGATCCTATATTGCACGACCCCACATGGCCTGCAATGCTGACCAAACTCCCTTCAGACATCCCCAAGTTTGAAGGAAAAGCGGGAGACGACCTCGACAACCATGTCATGACCTTCCACTTATGGTGCTCTTCAAATAGCATAATGGACGACTCTGTTTGATTAAGGTTATTTCAACGCACACTTACTGGCCCATCATCCAAGTGGTATGTCGACAAAAAATCAGGGTCCCCTGCGAATTTTGAATCCCTGGCCAAAGTATTTTTTACCTTCTTTCAACTACCAATCTGTCATGACAATGGTCTCGAACTACTCTCTGAGTTTAAACAAACCTTATCCACACATATCGCTGACCACATTCACGAATGGCGTCGGCGATGTAGTTTATGCAAAGCAGAAACCACCAAACAACAATGCCTTGATTAGTTTCTTCGATCACTCATCTCCCTCCTTGCCAAAGATGTGGCCTCCTCCTTCCCCCAATATGAAGAGGAATCCATCAGAAAGGCTCAGCAGTATGACCTCATCTATGCACAATCGGGATATTTATATACGGTACTTCCTGACGTCCCAAGACACGTACCATTCGGCCAAGACAAACCTGAGATGTCTCACTCAGTGGATGGATTGATTGGTACCACAACACACCACAACCTGTACATCCAACCACCACCCACATATGCTACACCCCAACATCCACTGATATATGGAGGCCCCCCTTATTACCCTCCTCCCCCTTACTAGCAACCATACCCTTATGTCCCCCCTCCACCCACGAGTGGACCCTCAACAACACCCATGATGCGCCCAGCTGTACAACCAAATTCTGGTATCCCCTCTACCTCAACTTACACCCTAAGCACTAGTGAAAGCACTGTGCATTTCTATGTACCATACAGATCATTGCCACGGAATAATTCATACTTTCCATTTCCTCGTCCTCCACAACCCATGGCTCCACCACAAGGACAGCCACATGTTGGGGTTAACTTTGTTCAGCCCTCTCCCATTCAGTAATTTGAAAATTTTGAACAACTGAATGCGGAAAATCTATCCCATCAGTCAAATAATGCCAAGAAGAAAGGAAAAAACCGAAACAATAATAATCCAGGACCAGGGGGAAATAACCCCCAACAAAACCAACCTGCTGGGGGAAACCAGAATTAAGGGAACTAGAACCCCCAAGGGGGAAATCACAACAAATGCCAAGGAAAGAATAAAAATAACCTATGGACAAACTTCCCTTGCACCCTTTGCGATGAATATGGACATTATACTCACCATTTCCCCCAAATTGTCAACTTTAAACGAATGAAAAAATCTGCAAAGGGACCTCGTCCCCTAGCACTTCCT
This sequence comes from Picea mariana, assembly GCA_032191745.1. Classification (NCBI taxonomy): domain Eukaryota; kingdom Viridiplantae; phylum Streptophyta; class Pinopsida; order Pinales; family Pinaceae; genus Picea; species Picea mariana. The sequence goes on along the minus strand of JASDQU010010532.1, from coordinate 153,624 downwards.
GCCCCTCAGTAGGTCGCACAATAGTATGTGCAACAACCACCCCTGGCGATGTTGCAAAACCCTATTCCACACCAAGGTGTGATGAACACCCAGTATAAGATGCACCTTGCCCCACCACAAATGGGACATTATCAAAACCCCGGCACTCCTACAGATTGCACTATCCTCTTCACTAGTGAAGAGGAAATTATTCTACAAACACATAGTCGTTAATATAGTGCACCCCCTGAATCTACTCCCACCACCTTGGAAGAAGTTCCAATCACAACTGGACCACCTTTGATGATTCCACGCCCTAACATTGAACCACCTCTTTGCATTTTTCGTATCCCATTATAATGGAATGCCAACAACCCTCAAGCTAGGGCAGCACACAATTACAGTTTGGTCGATGACTTGGCGCAATCCCCTGCCGCCATGTCAGTCATAGAAGTCCTTCAAACCTATCCCACTCAACATAAGTCACTACTTTCCACCCTAGAGGGAGTTGACCCTACTGATACTAGACTCATCACATTTGATCTAGATTGTGAGGAACCCCGTCTCCCCGCTTTGGTAGCTTTCCAAATACCAATTAAAATTGGGAACATCACAGTTCATCGATGCATCATTGATGAAGGCACATCCACATGCATCATGTCCAAACCTGTATGGGAAAAACTTGGCTCCCTTGAGCTAATACCATCCACCATTACTTTCATATCTTATGATGGAAAACCATCCTCTCTTGAAGGGCTCTTTCAAAATGTCCCCATTGAACTCGAGGGAAAAACCATCCTTATTGACATTGAGGTTATCGACACCCCACTCGATTACAATATCTTTTTTGGACGTAGCTACATGTACGCTATGAAGGCAATAGCCTCTTCTGTGTTCTGAATGATGATGTTCCCCCACAACGGGAAGATCATCACCATCGATCAGGTTTCACATTACGAGCCTAACCCTTCCTCCAACATCGATAATATCCTACCTTTTGTCCACACTAATTCTGACGCCTACCCACTGATCGAGATGGGCCCCAGAATTTTCAAAGACCCATCATTTCTAAGGACATACCATAGGGCACCCTGGCTCATACACTCCTCAACTCAAGTATGTGTTATCTCTTCCGATGGAACTGAAACTGGAGATACCATTCCTCCCACCAAGGCTTCTTCACTATATGAGGTCCCACTAGTTGAAGATATCCTACCTCAGGAATCCCTTGAGAACTCTCCCACACCACCTATTCCCGATTTTACTCTCCCCTAGGGTCACATACCAGTTTGGGAGATAGTCCCCCAAGCCATTACTCAAATCCCCTTCTTCCACCCCCCACTAGGCGTACAAGATTTCCAGGTAGCCGCAATGCTTACTCTACCTAACATGGTGATTGCCATCCCAGTTTGGTGTATGCACCCACTTGAGATGGTTCCTCAACCATCCCTCCCTCCCCAAATAGAGGAAATCCCAATGCAGATCCCAGTCCTCACTTTGACCGCACCACCATCACCCCCACTCGCTAGTGCCACCGCTACAACTAGGGGCAGAAGGAAGAAGAAAGAGCCCACTGCTCCACTCCTCCCCCCCGAGTTCAACTTCCTTTCTCACTATGCGAGAAAGAAGGACACCCCACCAATCAATGTCCATCTCTCCCCTAGTTACACAATTTAATCCAACTTCCTCGAGCAACCACACCGCTCGTCGCTTCACCCAACTCACCTAGTACTACCACCACATCCCCGACTACAGGTAACACGGGATTGTGAACCAAATTCACCCGTGCAATCTGTTCATAGTATGGCCATTACAACCACCATTTCCCTGCACTACCTCAATTTCGACATATGTTAATGGTAGTACACCAAAGCTTTCAGAAAGACTCCACTCCATCCACATCATCCCATACTCTTATCACCGACATCCACTATGTCACGACCTCAGTCAACGAATGGATGAGATGCCCTTGCTCTCTTTGTGAATCACTTAACCATTTCACATATCAGTGTCCTACAATCATTGAATATAGGCGTCACCAAATGGCCCTTATTCAAAATCCTACACCTCCCCCACTACCAGAGGTACCAGTGATTACCCCTACTCCATCCCCTGATGTTGTTCATCTTATCTCTCCTGAGCCTAAGGCACTTCCCACTCCTTCATGGTTTATGGATATCCTATATGAGGATTTACCCCCAAATCCCCCAAATTCTCCAGTTCATTTCCCCACAGAAATCTTACACCTGAATACAATTTTTAACCCACAGTGCCTTGATATTTGTTTTATGTTAAGCAAACCATAACAACTTCCTTGCGCCACTCCCTCTACATCCTCACCACCTGAAGATAACCACACAGTGACAGTCACCAATGTTACTTCCCCGGATCCCCTATATTCTCACATATTCCACTGCGACGAAGATATCATCGAGGAACTAACTACACTCAATTGCCCATGGAATGAGCTCCATCATCGAGCACTCTTTCTCTCATAGGAAGCCTTCATCCCTCCTGGTCAAACCTCCATATGCGCAATCGAAACTAAGGATTTCATCCCCTCCGGGCATATAGACTAGTTCAATATCCCTATCCCCACCCTCGACGCTTTTGAAGAAGGCAACATGGCCAAAATTTCCCCCACTGTCAAGATTTATATTTCCATCAAACCTGGAATCGTAGAAGAAATCACCATTGGCACCGCATGCTCTCCTGAAGAACTTACAACTTACAAAGCTCTCTTCCAGGAATATTGGGACATTTTTTTCTGCTCATACACAGAGATGCTCGACCTCGATCCTTCTATTGTTGAACATCGTATAGACACATGGATTGATATCACACATCTGCAACAAAATCAATGCCCACTATACCCATCCAAAGCAGCGGCCATCAAAGCCGAAATTGACAAATTACGCATTGCAGGGTTCATATACCCCATCGCATATACGTCATGGGTCTCCAACCCCATCTGATGTAGGAGCATCGTTGGCAAGCGCGCAGAGGCAGGACCACTCAACACATGTGAGTTCTTTCAGAAATTCAATGTTGACAGTTGCAGCCGATTTTTTGAAATCCGCCTTCACTCAGCACCAGAATTCACCTTTGGAGGCACGCTTGAACCAATGTCGAATTTTACCCTTTGAGGCATGTTTTGAAAATTGTAAACAGAGAAGGAGTTTCCACTTCGGCTCTAGAATGCGACTGAACTTAGATAGTGTAAGAGGAATCTTAGAGTAGACAAGTAGCCAGGGGAAACCCTAGAAACATCTTTGAGTTATGTAGAAGTTTACACACCCAGTTAGAGAGAGCTGGAACACAGAGAAAAATTAGCTGTAAGAGAGAACTGCGAGTTAGCAGGAGGAAAATGCTTTTGAGTTACTGTAATTTTGAATATAATCTGTAGCCATTGGGCACTTGTGAATATAACAGAATGGAAAATTGATCCAAATGTGTTGAGCTTGGACTGTGTGTATTTTCCTGTTATTTTATGTTTTATAAACAAGTGAATGGAACTGTGAGATTTTGGCAGTTTCAATTGTTTCTCTTCATTTGGAGCTCTGCAATGTGTGCATCGAGCCAAGGAGGAACACTGTGGAATTGTTTTCTCTTCATTGGGAGCTCT
>JASDQU010010532.1:114074-127453 GCA_032191745.1 Picea mariana | reverse complement strand
AACACCACTGTTCTCTATTGTCGTTGAACCCCATAACATTACACTTCAATCCTATCTCATGTTACGGTGGGTCTTACTTTGCGACTATTACAGTCGTTTTTATATTTTTGAAGACCTCTTAAATTTGTTGGGCTATGAATGCCTGCGAATTATCGACACTTCTTCCAGGTGCCATTGCCTCTTTTCAGAGTATGTTCACCATCAGAATTGTCCTATGCCATTATCAAACCGCCCCGGAGGGCGCTGCAGTCATCTACGTCAACATACCACTTCAATTACTGTTTTACACATTTTGAGTTACATGACACGAGCATGGGGCATGCCCGCCTAGTTTGTACAAAGTTTTATTTTTCCACACCTAGCGGAAGGTTTGGGTCCCACAGGTTCCCCTCTCCCTCCAATGGGTCGCTCTTACAATCCCTCTGAACACTCTTTCTTACAATGGTACTCTCATTAGAAGAAACATTAATGTATTCTGGCAATACGTATGCTCCTAACCTCACACATCAGGGGGCATCTGTTATCACTGAAATTTCGTCCGCAAATGATTACAGGAATCCAGCATCTCCAAACACCTATTAGTTCATTCATGGCCCAAAAATGCATTTCCAAAGGGCACAAACTATACAATTGGTTATAAAATTAGCATGCACTCAGATTATAAAAGAAGTGCGTGCATGTGCGCCAGTCGAAAACGCAGGGAAAGCATACATGCACCCGATGCACGATTGTGGATGCAAAAAGCCGCGCACACCTCAGAATGATGCATTAATGATTCTGGTCGGCCTCCCACCCACTTCTGGTTCAGCTCCCAAGTTGATTTGACCCCCAAATCCGAGTTGAATCCGAGTGGAGGGTTGGTCAAAGACCTAAAGGTGCCCTAAAGAGCCCCTTGTTCACACTAAATATCGATTGGATAATGCCTCAAATCTTTGCTATAAAAAGAGGCCATGGGTGCACTATATTTTCAAGAATCTATTTGTATTGTTATACTTCCTCTATTCTCCTACAAGGAACCTCTTTCATCATTGGAGCATACAAGCACCATTTCATTGGGCTATTCACATCACCTCTTGAGTGAATGAGCTCTAGATTTCTTCACCATTTCCTTTTAGTTTTCTATTTGTAAGAAGAGCTCTCTCATTGGTGGTTCAAGAGCCCTCCCTTGGAGGAAGAGGGGACCCATAAGTCTCCCTTTCTCTTTGGTGTTTGCCCACTAATACAATCTATCCATTGGTGGCATGAATATTGGTCAATTGTTTGTTTAATTTTGGTTCTACTTCCCTTATGCACTTTAGTTTAGTTTCTTTAATTATTGTTAGCTTAGTTGTTTGTTTATTTCTTGTGCTTGATATTTCTAACTCTTGCACTAACTTATGTCATGTCCAGCTAACCCAAATGGACTTGCAAGTGTCCCTCTTTTGCTAATTCAGATGACGAAAAGGATACAACAATTTCTTTGATGAAAAAACATTTTTTAAAGGGGAAGTGAATGTTGTATACAAAATAATATAATAGGAATAAGAAAAATAACCTAGGTTAATAATAAAGGAAAATCATAAAGTAATAAAATAATAAATAAATATTAATTAAAGAGAAATATTTTTTCATAAAGGCACCTCGCTTACATATATTTATGAGGGCCTTTATTTTTGTAAAATGCATCTTACACATTATCTTTTATACATATATAAATATTTTATTTGTTTGAAGGGAATTGAATAATTAAAATATGAGTGTTATTGTACCACTTAACACATGATTGATCCATGATCTCTATTTTAAAAGCATAGAGGGTCATTTTCTAAAGATTGATTATGAGAAACTCTTATGTACAATTGTTTTTCTTTTTCAATAATAAATTGCCTCAAGTGGATGCATTGGTCGGGATCGTGGAATATTTCCCTCTTAGAGGGTTTTAAGCATGTAAAAACATTGTTGTTATGATCTTTGATATGGTTGTGTGAGCGGTTGGTTAAGGTGTTCATCATGTGTGGGAATACCTTGTTTTGTCGAACACTAGGTAGTTAACATTTCATAAATGTAATATGTTCCAATGATTAGTGTATAGGCCACTAGTGGTTATGGTTAGGATTGCTAGGTAGTTATCAATAAATATGGAGCCCTCATTCTAGAACATGAAAACAATTTTTATTGTAAACTTTCTCTTAGGAGAAGATATGTATTTTATCATTCCATAAGAATTGTTATACATGTTGCTCAACCTTAATTGTTTTCTAATTTAATGGAGTATTGAGAATTTTTACCATTTTTATGGATACATGTTTTCTGACTCGTCTTAAGAACAAAGGATTATAACAAAACCGGTTGGAAGATGAGACCAATTTCTTACCAGTCTTAGTCACAAAGCTTTATGAGGAGGATACTCCACTACAGGCTAATAATGTTCCTTTATTCGATGAGTATTAGGATTTGAAGGAAGATTGCAGTCTTCTTCTTTCATAGGTGGATGAGAAGGACCATTTAGGAATTGCAAGACAATAATTAGGGTCTTGAACATGAAGTAATTAAATTACAAATCCTTTTGAATAAATGTGATGAGAAAGGTGTTGTCTAGATTGAGAGGATTGATGTGATTGTTAAGAACCTCTCTCAGTAGTGTATTTATATTGATGATGCTTCAAGCGATACTTTTGATGATAATTCTAGTAGTGATAACACATGTGMTAATGAGAAGAAATATCATGATGTGCCTTCCTCTCATGTATTATTAGMTATTAATGCACCAATTTCCCTTAAGTTTGAGAAACATACCAATGGCATTGGGTCCCTRTTATCCACTATCCTAGGGATAACTAAGGATATTATGTCTTGAGGCCCATAGGTCCTAGACATRGAGTACCGAGAGACATATGAATTGAGCTTGGCCCTAGAGGGCCCATATTTTCTTCAATGTGTCCTATCTATCAGCAGCAGCAACATCCATCCCACCGGCCTGATTTCGAAGTAGCAATGGGTCTTGCTCCATGAGGTAATGAGTCTAGGTATCATGGTATGTGTCACTCTGGTTTTTGAAGCATTTGAATATGTGCACTGAACTCTCTTTTGTTTCATAATGTTTTCTTGGAAATTATGCTCTTTAACTTGTTCATACCTGGGGGGGCTGTCAGAGTTCCCTAGTAAGTTGGTTCCATTAGGGATCAATTGCCACTAGGTGAGTCTATGAGAGGTCATCATCCATTCCTTCCATACTTACCACTTTTCATCATTGTTCCTCACATCTTCCCCTACCTTGGTTTGGGCATTGGGTTTGCCACACTACTAAGGGTTGTACCTTGCCTTGTGGGAAGAAGGGGCTAAAGGACCAGAGGGTAAAAGTAGCTAAAAAAATTTAGAATCCAAAATGCAACCTTGAGATGCTTCACCCAAGGATTCCTGAGAAAGTAATAAAAGGCTTCTCTGTAAGAAAATGGGACCCGTAAGATAAAATAAAACTCAAGGTCTAGTTGGGGGATAGGAGGTCTCATCATGAGTCGGCCTATTAGGTCCATGGACATGTAATAGTATGACACTACCATCTATCTGGTCACCAAACCAGGGTAGTGGCTCTTCGTGGCATAGCCAAGAGAAACGGGGTCTCATCAAGAGCCAACCTTCTCATTTATGTGAAGTGTTTGTGGGTAACGTTGTCACCATTGGTCACCACGCCAAGGCAATGTCCACCATCTATTCTCTTGAAAAGAAAAAAAAAATAAGACAAAGAATAAAAGTCATTGAATGGGATAGGAAACAATGGAATCCATAACAAGGTGAAGCTTTCCCTCTACATAGGCACCCACAGGAAAGACCTACATTTCCATGTTATCACTACACCCCTTGTCCAAACGTTCCACTACACCATTTCATACACTTACATGACCTAGAACAGTATTCACCTGGGGAACACCCAAAACTTGAGGAGGATTATCCCAATAGGAAATTTTGAGACCCTCTCCAAACCTGGCTTGTTAAACTACATAACGTCTTTGAGAATTTGTCTAGTTAAAGTGGGGTTTGATGCACATGTTTGGGTAATTTGATTATTGGATGTGATTGGCATTGCTATGATCCCCGTGACTTATGATCCCATGGAGGATGTACTTTTTTTTGTTGCAGTACCATGCCTGATGGACAGGTACATATGGGGAGATGATTAGCTTGAACCTCCATGGGGCTAAAATCCCACCAAATCGATGTTGTGACCCCAACTAGGGGCAGAGATACACTAGAGGATGGCACCAGGAAAGAAGAAGGATGTTTCCCCCGAGACACTCTAGCAGGCCTATACCTAGGGGGTTCTTTCCCTTCCACTATGACATTGGCCCTTGAAGACCCCTGACACCATCATATTGACTCTTGACATCATCAGTTAGGGTTTTGCATGAGGACGTTCTAGTGCTAGTTGGCATGTGCAGAAGCTTTTGAGGCCTTTTGAGGCCTAGTGTTCCATGATGGGGCCTAATGTCACCCTAAGATGGGCATGATGTCATCCCTAAAGAAAATTAGGGTTTTAATTGTTAATTTTATGTAAAAACTAGATTTTTGATGTAAACTGGCCATGTCGGCCTTTTGTGACCTAAAAGACAATTAAAGGTCACTGTCATTGTATAAATAAGAGATAAAACTCTTGTATTTTTTCATAATTGATTCATCACTCAAGTGTAGGTCTGAAATTCATCCTTCCTTAAGTGTTCTTGGCTTAAACTAGTGGTGCGCACTTCTTGAAGGAGGCAATTTTTGGTTCATTTTGGCTATTTTCTTGTGAAGGATATTCAACTAGGGTGATTTGCTTGATTATTCTTGGTGAAGTTAGTGAAAAATATGCATTTTTTTTTTTTTTGAATGAATTCTTATGGTCATTTTACCTGTTTCATGTTTAAGATTATGAAATTCCTAGCTTGAAACCCTTGGGGAAAGACATATGTTACTATTTTTTTCCCTATAATCTTCCATTTGTTAAAATTTATTGAAAGGCACCTAATTTTGAAGTAGATACTAGAGCCCTACCATTATAGCACTCTAGTAACCCTACTTCCATTTCCCAATTGCATATTTTATTACGTTTTGTTCAAGGAAAGAGAAAATCATTAGGGCCTAACCCTTGTTACTTTCTAGCAATTTTCTCTTGGAAGTGGTTTTTTGAGGCCTTGGGGTACCAACATCTCTCTTATCCTCTCCACCCCTTTAACATCTCATTATCATTGATATCATTCCTTTAAGGTCTTATGCTGCCATTAGTGACTCCATTTACCCTAGAAAGGCACTAGACTACCTTCTTACAACTGGTGATTGATCAAACAAACACTTATACTCTTATCCTTGAACCGTTTACTAACATTTTATAACCCTAAATTAGACTAACTCCTAAGCTAACTTTCTACTGTAGAAAAATATTTCTACATCCATATAAACATACATTAATTTGGCACATTTACCTACATAACTTACACTAGAACCATTCAAAATTCAATTGTGATAATTGCTAGTGAATGTACTAGGTAAGTGTTAGTTTTGTGTGTGGTTTTCTTGCACTTTTGACCAATTAAATTTGTTGTTGTTGCAAAAGATAGCTACAGCCATCTAATTGCAGCAAAATATCTGCAAAAGTGACATTAAAATCTATCTAAATATTGCCAACTTTGCTTGTGACAATTTACTATCAATTTGCCTAGTCAAAGTCACTTTTTATTGTCTTTTTCAAGCAATTTCAAGGCATCAATATTGTGGTTGTTATAAGATATTAATTGATGTTATAAATTACTGCATTGTTGCAAATTCATAATCAGCTAGCTTATTTTATGAAGGTTTATTGTCTTATGAAGTACTAACAATCATTTGGTACTTGTAAAGTGCCATGTTTGCCTTGTTGTCTTGTTCTGGGCAGGTACACAATAATATCCATTTGCTTCATCCTTTGAGACATAAAAGAAACATTTGATTCGAGTGATCTGTGAGAGGGGAATGACTTCCTTGTGATTACTTGCCTTAGCCTTCTCAAACCCCCTGGTCATCGGGGACATCTCCCCTAGGGTAGTCTTGACCTACTCTTAAATAGAAAGGGATCTCCTATTAAGGTGATAGTGATAGGTTATTCTCAATTACACAAATTTTGTATCTACTTGTCTTGGGATTTTGGGCAAGTACAAATTGTGCGATAACAATCCCAACTGTTGTGTAAGATGGGATGTATAAGTGTTGAACTAGGAAAAATCGAAAAGGTATTGTTGTTACAATTGTACTTGAAATTAGAACATTTAGAGCAGGACTTGGTGTTGGAAATATTGTTGTCATCGATTTCAAAGACAGGGGAAGCCTACAGATGTCCAATATAAATATTACAAGCCTACAGAAGTCCAAGATAAATATTGCAAGATGGATATTGTTGAAAGTATTACTTTTGGATTTTTTATGATTGATTTGGATACTCTGTATTTTAAGGAATTTTTACCCTAGATACCTATCTCAAATGGGATCAAAAGTTATATGGTTGGAAAGCTTATTATAAGACCTTTCCAACGGTATATGGAATTCCCTCTAACTCTCTAGGAATGAGAAGATATGAATTTTTATGTCCAACAACTCAGCCGAAAAATTGGGGTCGACCCAACCAATCTTTACAAGTCATCCATGAAAGTGGGGACGAAATTACTATAAATATAGGATATATTGTCTCATTCGTAGTGCAACCAAGCAAGAGATCAGGTCTGAGGTACGTGGAATTTTTTTGAGGTGCACTAAAGGTATTCGGGTGTATTTATGATATCTAAAGATGTGCAAGATAAGTCGAAGGGATTTTGAGGTGTTTTTTGTTCTCAAGGTGTGCTATGAAGGACCGAAGGTCTATAATTTTGCAGTGTTCATTGTTTTGAGGTTGTGATGTTTTCGTCGGTTGATGTTTCCATCAGTGGATGTTTCCATTAGTGATTACATTCTGAGAATGATGCTATGAGACTTGCTAGAGTGTGAAGGATTGTCTATGGAATGAAGCATGCAGGTGAAGTTAGAAGTAATTTGTGTATGAATATCTTGGATTGGTGTCTACACATATCTTATTGAGTCAGTGTTCAATTGAGGAGATTGGTGTCTCCAGTAGGTTGGTGTCTACATCTAGTTGAGTTGGTGCTCAATTGAGGAGATTGGTGTTGTTAGTAGGTTGGTTCCTACATCTTGTTGAGTTGGTGTTCGGTTAAGGAGATTGGTGTCTCCAGTAGTTTGGTAGTCTATAATAGTTGTAATAGTAGTTTGGTGTCTATAGACATTTATAAAGATAATTGTGTGGTTTTCTCTCAATTGGGTTTCCATGTTAAACTCTCTGCATTATGATTTGAGTTTATATGTGATTATTGTTTCTTGACTAATGAATGATTGATGAATGGTTAAATAAATTAAAAATTATCTTATATTGATTCACCCCCACCCCACCCCCCTCAGTATAATCATACGTTCAAAAATTGGTTTTAGAGCCAGTTCCTTCAAAAATAGTTTAACCACTAGGAGGTATATCTTGAGCACATATGGATTGTAAGGAAGGTCTCCCTACAAATAGAGATCCTTTGTTCTATCAAACAAACTATGCAACATGAAGTATAAAAATGAGGATATATTTGCAGGCCCTTGGGTTTTTCATTTGGAAATCAGTCACAACAGGTTATACAGATAAAGCTAGGAAGGAATCAAGTGAAAACAATGAAAAAGAAATAGAGGTCATCTTGAGTGGCCTACCAGATTCTGATATTGTCAAGGTAATGAAGTGTACAACAACTAAATAGATTTGGGACAAGATACAAAACATTTATGAAGAGAGATCTAGTGATTATTCTTATTGAGTCAAAGACAAAAGAAGCACAAGTTGTGAGAAAGCTAAAAGGAGGATATGGAAAATTCAAAGAAATGGAAGATAGTGATGATAAAGAAGAATCTCTCTCCATAACCATGGAAACAAAACCAATTGATGAAAATATTGAAGATAATCAGAAAGAAAATCCAAATTCAAAAGAATAACACATTGATGGGGAAGTGAACCTTGAATAAGAACTTGTTAGTTCCTTAGAAGAAATATAAAGACTCAGGGAAGAGAATATAAAGCAAAAGAAGCAATTGCATAAACATGAAAATAAGGATCGTGATCTTGAAGAAACAAAGAAGACAATTATTATCCTGAAGACTCAACTAGAGGAGGCAAATAGGATATAAGAAGTGATGAAAAGCCAACTTAAAGAAAAGGAAGAAAATTGCGAGAAACTAGAAGCTAAAATAGTTTCCTTAAGAAAGGAACTAGAGAAAACAATTGATCAGTTGAATAGAAGCTTCAAGTTTGGAAAGAGTACTAAAATCTTAGATAATATTTTCAAATCCAAAAGGTCACCATTCATCAAGAGAGGTCTCGGCTACGATGATAAAGAAAATACCACCAAGGGAGATGCAAGCATTAAAGTCACAAAGCCATCAAAAAAGAGAAAATGAAGAAAATCATGAAAGCTATGATAATATTCTCAAAAGATCCACCAACAATGAAAGCAGCAGCATGAAAGGAATTGATGACCAAGAGAAACCTGATTCTTCTCACAAGAACAACAAGAGTGAGCTCAGAAGAGTTGTTCCACGATAAAGACATTTCACAAACCGATACCAAAATCTTTTTCTTGGCTATTGTTTTTCTTGGAATAATATTGTTCATAAAGAAATAGATTGTAGAGCTTATGCAAGAATTGATCATGTGAGAGATAGAAACAAAGGTTCTTACAAAACCTCAAAGGATGATTATATGGGAAACAAAACCAAAAGTTCTCATGGGTTTGCTAACAAAAACTACAATTCATTTTCTATTCTACTTGATATTGAATGTTATAAGTGCAATAACTATGAGAACATAGCACGTGACTATATAATAAACATAATAAAGCCTCCTAAACAAAACAAGGAAGAAGATGCTCTTACCAAACATAGATAAAAATACACTAGGGTGTGGAAAAGGAAGCAAGAAGAGCCAAAGAAGGAAAAATGTGTACTTGCACTTTATGCTCAAATGAAGGTAACCAATGGTACATTGACGGTGGATGTTCAGAACACATGATAGGGGACCAAACCAATTTTTTCACCTTGAAGGAAGAAAAAGGAGGCAATGTTACTTTTGGAGATAAGGCTTCTACAAAGATAGTTGGAAAAGGTACCATTATTCTTGATAATGGAAAGATTAAGAAACATAATGTCTTGTATGTTGAAGGGTTAAAGCATAATATTCTAAGTGTCAGTCAAATGTGTGGTTAAGGTTACAACCTCACATTTCATTCTAAAGGGTGTGAGATAAGAAAAACAATTTCAAGAAGAATAGTGGCAAATGAAAACAAAACCTCAAGAGATGTATACATACTCGATAAGGTCAAAGGACAAAAATGTTGTATGGGAGTTATATATATCTCATATTTTCAGTAAAGGGAAGCAAAAGCATAGGGGGAGCAACCATTTTCCATTGATGTCAATGGGGGAGAATTTGAAGACGGAGGAAGAATTGCATACACAAGGAGAGTTAATGACATGGGGAGTATCAAAATTGACTAAGGGTTTCCATCAATGAAAAAGGGGAGATTGTTGGAAATATGTTGGCATTGATGTCAAATATAGGGGTATCCTACAGATTTCCAAGATAAATATTACAAGCCTACATATGTCCAAGATAAATATTGCAAAATGGAGATTGTTGAAAGTATTACTTTTGGATTTTTGATGATCAGTTTGTATACCCCATATTTGAAGAAATGTTTACCCTAAATACCTAGATCAAATGGGAGCACAAGTTATATGGTTGGAAATATTATTATGAGGCCTTTCCAATGGTATATGTAATTTCTTCTAACTCCCTAGGAATAAGGAGATATGAATTTTTGCGTCCGACAACCCAGTCAGAAAATTGAGGTTGGCTCAGCCATTCCTTATAGGTCGGCCCTAAAAGTGGGGACATAATTACTATAAATACAGAATATATTTTCACATTTGTAGTGCAATCAAACAAGAGATCAGGTCTGAGGTATGCAAAAGTTATCTGAGTTGGGATAAAGGTGTTGGGGTGTCTTTTTAGGATCTAAAGTTCTGTAAGAGACGTCTAAGGGATTTTCTTGAGGTCTTTCTTATTCTCAAGGTGTGCTATGAAGGACTGAAGGTCTGTGATGTTTTTGTGTGCATTGTTTTGAGGTTGTGATGTTACCATCAGTGGATGTTTCCATTAGTGGATGTCATTGTCAGTGGATGTTGTCATCGGTGATTACATTCTGGGAATAATGCTATGAGACTTGCTAGGGTTTGAAGGATTTTATATGGAACGAAGCATGTTGGTGAAGTCGAAAGTACTTTGTGTATGAATATATTGGATTGGTGTCTACACATATCTTATTGAGTTGGTGCTTAGTTAAGGAGATTGGTGCCTCCAATAGGTTGGTTCCTACATCTTGTTGAGTGAGTGTTGAGTTGAGGAGATTGGTGTCTTTAGTAGGTTGGTTCCTACATCTTGCTAAGTTGGTGCTCAATTAAGGATATTGGTGTCTCCAATAGGTTGGTGCCTACAATATTTGTAACAGTAGGTTGGTGACTACATAAATTTATAAAGATAAGTTTATGGTTTTCTCCCAATTGGGTTTCCATGTTAAACTATGTGCATTATGATTTGATTTTAAATGTGATTATTGTTTCTTGTCTAATGAATGATTGATGAATGGTTAATTAAATTAAAAAGTATTTTATGTTGATTCACCCCCCTCCCTCTCTCAATATAAGCATAAGTTCAACACTTGGATATGGTAAGACTTCATTGCCAAATGGATATTAGTACAGTAATTTGTAGGAAGCACATCTTGAACCAACTACCATTTGGTTGTTGATGTTGATATGCCAGATTTGAACTCTATTACTTCAAATGACTCTTTCATTGATTTATAGGGACAAAATCCTACACCTTTGGTTGAGCAAAAAGAATATCTTGAACCTTTTATTTAGTAGCCAAAAAACTCTCTACCTTATCGACATCCTTGTGATCATGAAAGAGGAATTTCATTTCCTCATCCAAGGATTGTGGTGACAAGTATTCTTACAAATCCCGTGTCAATTAGCAAGGTTGAACGCGACTGGATTGATGATTAGTCATGCCAACATTTGAACAAATTTTGGGGGCCTTGATACATGTGTAACATTCACTATAAAACCATACAATTCTCTTCCATCTTGTTTGTTGATTAACTACAATAGTAGCATCTATTAGACTATCTTGTTGGACAATTTCATTGGCATGTTTTTTGTTGATTGGAGACAGTTTGGACTAGTGTGATCCTTATTCACTATTGAGTGATCCCTCAAGTTGTGTTGAAGTGGGGTGTTGATGCTATGTATGTTAAGATGTAAGCCCAACTTGAAATGCCTATTCCATTGATTGAATTAGCGTGCTTATTGTTGAGAATTTGAAACACCCCAGTTTTGATCCCCAATGTAGCATTGTATATTTGTAAATATTATGAATGGTCGAGGGCTAAGCAATGTAATATATAAACATTATACATTAAAAAAAAATGAAACACAACACCTACTGCTAGACAAGTAAGGATCAAAGTAATGGAGGGATATGATTCCACAAGAGAGGGGCTCAATGGAGGTTTTCATACGCCTTGAGTCTTAAGCCTTCTTCATTAATTAGTTTATCATTTATTCATTTGACTTATTAAGAATTCAATCACCGAATTCAAGTAAGAGGGTGGATGAGGAAGTCAACCCACTCAGTTATGGAAACATAGGTTGAGTATAATCATCCTAAGGCCCGCAGGGATGATTTTAAGGATGGAAATTTATTTTAAAATGTAGAAACCTTGGCGAATCTTACTAATCCTTCATATGCCAACTATAAATGATTGGCGATAGTTTTGTAAAAATATTCCTAAGGATTTTGTATAGTTTTTATAAAATTTTGGCGATTTTTAAGGTAAAATAATTTTATCCTATGGAATTTGGGCGAATCATTTTTAAAAAAGCGAATCTCATTTTTGGAAAAACCATGGAAAATTAGCCCATGAGCGAAATTTAGCCCCTAAAATCATCCCTGCCTAAGGGAAAGAGTAAGAGTCAAGAAAGCATGGGAGAGGAGCAAATTCAAGTAGGGAAAAGATATTTTTTTACAGTTAGAAAGAAATGAGAAAAAATGGAGATGAGCACTGAAAAAGAGTGACCAACCATACTATGTATTGAAGTCAACTTGTTGAAGCTGGTAATTATGCTAAGAATGGGGTTTTCATGTCTGTAAGTGATTTATGGTCAGAAATTGTGTGAAGAGCATTTGTAAATGTTGTGTGAACACTCATGTTGCATTTGGATTTCCTAGAGCCCCCAAGAGATATTTATGGTCGATCTATGTTGGAGCCCTAAAGGGGATGGAGACTGTCTTAGAAACTATGGTGCGAAGAAGGAAATATCATCCCTTGGGTTGTGCAGACTGATGAGGAAGAGAGTTGGGCAACTGGAATGGATGTAGGAATCATGTCTTTTAGTGGGTATTTGGATTGTTACAGTGGACTGTAGACACATGTAGAAGCATGTATGTCTTCATAGCTATAGCTCAAAGTTGGCTTATTACAGAAAAAATTGGTGCAACAAAGCCTACTATTGGGTGGAATGCTCATTGTTTGTTGCTAGTTGTGAAAAATGTTTGTAAAAGATAAGTGATCTAATCACTGTGTTATTTATTGTTACATGTTGTGTTTAAATGTTGCATTTGAATGTGTTTTATGTGATTAAATGTTGTTGTTGTGTGTGTTAAATTGTTATTGTGCATGTTTAATTGTATACGTTCATGAGTTTAATTATTAATGATAATAGCATGAGCTTGTAATGTCATGTTGCACATATTTTTCCACATTTGAATTGATATGTTAGTTGATTTAGTCATAACATGGCTTAGCATGGAGGTTGGGTACATTATAGAAGTTGGGATATGTGACCCAAAATTTTGTTGTTGTGATGTATGCTAACAACATGAGCAAATGAAAGCCTCTGTCCTAGAGGGATCTCTCAAAGGCCTTCCCCTGCACAACGTTCACCCAGCACCCTCGCATAGCCACTTTGTTGATGACACCCTCCTCTTAAACACTCTGACAGATCGATAAGCCACCAAACTCAATTCCATTCTCACTGACTTTGTGGATGCGTCAGGAATGGCCCTTAACCTTGATAAGTCTAATCTCTACTTCTTTAATACACCAGTCGTTGTCCAAAATCATATTTCCAGCCTCCTAGGTATACCCAAGATCTTCCTTTTGTCCAATTATCTCGGCATAGCCCTCACAGGTGTGCCTGCACGCTCCATCTCCTGGGACGGTCTGATTCTCTCCATCTCCAATAGACTCAAC
>JASDQU010010532.1:87718-101136 GCA_032191745.1 Picea mariana | reverse complement strand
CAGTGGGAGACGGGGACCCCGAGAAGGAGGAAGGTGCACAGGGATGGCACGCGACGACAGAGCACAAGGATGGAGCACAGGACGGATTGCAGGCTGCTACAGGCAAGATTGTGGAGGGTCTAGGTGGCACGACGAGGGAAGGTGACAAGGTCTTTGTGCCACCACCTATCTCAATTGTACCAAAACCATGGCGTGCCCCCCCACCCTTCTTCCACCCGAAACAATTGGATTTAGTGTTTGACCTAAGAATCTAGATGGCAGACCAGGTTCACCATGGCACACTCATGCACCAACACATCGATATGTTGTATGAAGCATTCTACAATGCACCAGCGGGGCAAAGATGTCTGACGTGTGTAAGACCTTATGCTCTGCCGAATCGGAATGGACTGCACAACGAAGACCCTTACGAAGTTACTTATGGTGCTAACGGGTAATTGCATGGCTTGGAGTTCTTTCTGGTTCTGGTTCTGGTTAGATGTCAGTTTAAACTCTTTTATGTTCAGTTCCAAGTCTAGTCTAGTTTCAATCCTAGTTTTAATGGTTAATGTAAAGACTATAGGCCGCCACCTGTCCTGGTTTCCTCTTGGCAGTGTCGATGGCGGTCCGCCTTTTTTCGACATGGACATCCAAGGCTTCCAACTATCCCGGTTTCTGCTAATTTAGCGGAACAGTTGTCAATCTAAGGACAAATATTATTTTTTGTATGTGATATGATATAATAGGATCTTCCCCTCTTTTTATTTAAAAAAAGAACAACATGAGCAAATGAACAATTGAGTGTCAATTGACAAATTATAGAGTACAAACCAACAATACCGACCATGGTATTTTTTGGTGGCAAATTTTTGCCAATAGGCTATTTTTTTAAAAAAAATTTAACCAATTGACCATTCTCTTTAAAAATTTGCCTATTGTTTACATAAATATCATTATATTGATAATATTCACGAAAATTTACAAGTTTTGATAGTAAATTGTATGTTTTTAATGAGATATTCACCTACATATCTATATGTATGATTTTTTCGAACCAAAATAACGACTTAAAACAGTATACTTAGTAGGTATAATATTTGAATCCTTAAAAAATTATTTGATACTATCAATAGATGATGTCCATTAAGTACTACCAAGAAGATATCACAGTATAATATTTGAATCCTTAAAAGATACCCTAATACCAACAAGTGATGTCCACTAAGTACCACTGAGAAGATATCACTTGATGATTTTGAAATCTTGATCGGTCTTCATGAGCTTATTGAAATGCCATGGTGTGTGAACCCAACCTCGTTGACGTCAAATTGTGGATCAACTAGAGAATTAATGACTAGTCGATTGATCCACTAGAACTCATTTGATAGCATGAACACTTTGTTGACATCATCGAAGATTTTTCGAAGTTCATGTTTTTTTTTCTTTGCATATGTTCTTGTTTCTTCGCCATTATGTTTAGAAGATGTTTGAGAAGTTTAAGTATCATCCATTGTAATCTTGGTGCAAGAGTTGCTTCATTGTTTTCGGAAGAGGATCACGTGGAGTTGACTGTTTTGGAAGTGATCACTCTTCAATATTTTCTTTATAGAGCACTATTGTACCTTATCTTGAGCAATTTATTGGTTGTTAGCATTGATCACATTGTATTGATCCCTACTACAATAAAATTAAGGGGGTATGTTGGAATATTGTGATGTTGGTAAACCCAACTTGTCGCAGTTAACGAGGCCAACTAAGTGAGCAAGCAAACCACCAGGAATCCACTGAAAATGAAAGAACCACTAACCAATGCACTGGGCACCATTGGAGTTGATTGGGTCCACACTTTGGACATATGTAACAGTGTGTATGCAAGTGTACATGCGAACATATGTGAGCATTTGTGACTCATGGGAGCACATTTTGGGTTTTGGGTGAACCCAAACCTATATATGAGAGTTTTAGCCTCATTTGTATTATGTTGTATCAATCATCGTCATGTATTGAGATGAACATTATGCATTACAATAATGTAAGCTATTATGTTAATGACCATTATTAAAGTATAAAAGATACCCATGACATTTTCATTCATCTATTTACGGCTTGGCTATGTCATCTTTGGTGTTGTCTTTTATGTTAAACATTGTTATGGCAATATGTTATGTTATGGCCTAGCTAAATTAATTGTTACATTTGAAACTTCAATACAGATTACATGTAGGAGTTTTATATACAATCAATACTATCATGCATGTTGGCTCAAAATTATTGGAGAGCATCCCTTGCAAAAATATTCAAACTCTTAGAAGAGAAGTTGATATGGGTTCTTCATCCTCTTACAACAACCAAGACTTCCAAGTGTGAAAATATTTTTTTATTATGTGTTTTCTAACTTTCAAGACACCACCAAAATCTCTAACATTTGTAGAAATTTAATGACAAAATCAACATGCAAAATATTATATCATACACTTAGCAACCTAGAGATAATTGTCATATATGAACTCTGAAATGTATAAACTCATATTCAGAAAATATTATGAGCATAAATACACATCGCTAAGAACTTTGCAACGGAATAAACACAATGTACAGTTATCACACATCCATGTAATACTCAGAAATTTAGGCAAACATCCAGGGAAAACCCCATTGCGGGAAATCCAAAGACAGAGAGATATTTTAATAGCTTCAGGAAAGTACATCAACAGAAAAATTACATTTAGCAGCCAAGAGAATCACTTACTAACACAATTTGTCCCACAAACTTGCTACCTAGAAAATCTTAACAAATCCGTATAGTTGTACAACCTTGCTAAAATCAGCACCTCAATTTTCGTGCCCAAAACAGGTCGTTCTACCTTCCCTTCTGTACGACTGACCTCCAACAGAAAATTCACCAAAAGTTGTCTCAAAAATAGTGCCCACACTTGCCTCAATTTTCGTCCCCAAACTTGTTGTACGACCTGTACAGATCCGTACAGTACGACCTGTCTTCAGCAATAAAACACAACTGCTCCTAAATAGATATTTTTGCTTGGAAAATGTGTCTAATCTCCCTTCGAAACTGTGCCAAAAATTTGTTGCTCACTTTTCTCTCTCAAGCTCTCTCGAAAATCTTTCTCAATCTCTTCTTCTCATTATGTCTTACACACTACTCAATGCATTATCTTATAATTCGAAAGTGACCTTTCACCTTCCAAGTGTTTTTTCACCTTCCCCATCCCTAAATCTAAAGGTGAAGATCTAATTTTTCTTTTACATGATCAAGGGACATGATTCATTCCCTCCAAAATAAATCACTTAAAATATTAAAGTATAATTTCACTCTATAACATAAGTGCACTTTACGAAATAAAGTCATTTTAATAAAAGAACCACTTTATTACAACTTTATAAAAACCCATTACAAAGACAAGTGTCTAGTAGTGCAAATGTAAGGTTACTTATGCATACAAGACAAAACATACAAAGTACCTCCCAAGCTATAAAGGCTAACACTCCCTCTTAGAGAGGGATGTATTCGTTGCCATCACCATCATTCGATCCCATCACATTGTTCGCGGTAGGAGCTCCCTCTGAACCTGGAGCCATCCTCAACACCTACACAGAACTTGAACCAAAAGATCTTCTCCTGACGGCCACTTTGAATGCTAAGCTCCTAAGAGAATCCACTCCACCCTGAGCATCGGTTCGATCACACAAGTTGAGCCTCCTACCGGTGCTCAGAAGAGACTCCATCTCTTCTCTCGAAATGCAAGACTGAATCCTTGGCCCCACCGCAGTCTCAGGGGCCTCCTACTCCTCATCCAACGTTGAATCATAACCTAAAGGTTGTCCTCGCAACATGTACAACATGTCCATCCGATCACCAATCAACTGTGGTTCAACTGGATCTGCACCCTCCCTGTAAATAAATACATGTCTCCTCTTGAACAATGTACAATATCTAGCATCCTCCAAGACTGAGACCGAGAGAAAGTTAACCCTCAACCCTGGAACAAAGAGAACTCCATCAACCTCCAGGAGTCTCACATACTCGAGTTGGAATCTAAGCCTTCCAACTCCACGTAGAGCTCGTGCCATACCTCATTCACTCTCCACCAGCCGGTCAAGACCTGTCTCTGTGATAATAAGGAATACTTGTCAGATTCTCGTCATGTGACAAGAGGCTCCACTGTCAACATTCCATTTGTTATCACCCCCAAATCCTCCACTACCGACATTGGACACTAGAGTAACCAAAGAAAAGTCCTTATCAAACTTGGATGAAAAGTCCTCCATAGTTGTTGTAGCAACTGTATTAGGCCCCTCCTGTTCCTTCTTTTAAGTGCATCCCACATTTCTTTGGTTGTCTTCTTCTCAGCCAAGTGAGGGATAAGGTGGTCCTTCACCCCATCCAGAATAAGCCTCTGAGATTTGGCCTTCTTTACCTCATGTAAATCCAAAGCTATAGGGTATGTTGATGGAACAACAACTATGGTGATGACAAAGCTCCAAATTTTGTTCTCCCTTAGAATAGCCGACATCCTGACTTTCCATTATAAATAGTTGGAAATTCCATCCAATCGGTCCTCATACCTGATGCAAACAACCATCTCCCTATCAATTGTTTAATGGAAAAAAAAACAATCAAGTTTCCCCCTTCAAATCTTACCCAAAAATCACTATTCACTGGCACTCAGAGCCCAAGCTCTGATACCATGTAGAAATTTAATGAAAAAATCAACATGACATAAGCTCTGATACCATATTATGTCATGCACTTAGCAACTTAGAGATAACTGTCATCTATGAACTCTGAAATGTATAAAACCATATTCATAAAATATTATGAGCAGAAAAACACATTGCTAAGCACTTTTGCAACGAAATAAACACAATGAACAACAATCACACATCCATGTAATACTCAGAAATTTAGGCAACCAGCCAGGGAAAACCCCAATGTGGGGAAACCCAAAGAGGGAGAGAGATTTTATTAGCTTCAAGAAAGTACATCAGCAGCAAAATTACATTTAGCGGCCAAGAGAATCACTTACAAACACAATATGTCCCGCAAACTTGTTGCCTAGAAGATCATGCCAAATCCGTACAGATGTATGACCTTGCTGAAATCAACACCTTCCCTCCCGTACGACCGACCTCTAACAGAAAATTCACCAAAATCTACCTCGAAAATGGTGCCCACACTTGCCTTGATTTTCGTGCCCAAACTTCTTGTTGTACGACCTGTATGAATCCGTATAGTACAATCTGTCTTCAGCAATAAAACACAGCTACTCCTAAACAGAAATTTCTCGTTGGGAAATGTGCCCAATCTCCCTTGGAATCTGTGCCAAAAATTTGCTACTCACTTTCCTCTCTCAAACTCTCTCGAAAATCTCTCTCAATCTCTTCTTTTCATTGTGTCTTGCACACTACCCAATGCATTCTCTTATAATTCAAAAGTGACATTTCACCTTCCAAGTGTCTTTTTACCTTCCCCATCCCTAAATCCAAAGGCCAAGATCTAATCTTGTATTTACATGATTAAGGGACATAATCCATTCCCTCCAAAATAAATCACTTAAAATATCAAAGTACAATTTCACTTTGTAATATAAGTGTACTTTATGAAATAAAGTCACTTTAATATTAGAAGGTACACTTTATTAAAAAGTCACTTTAATATTAAAATGTACACTTTATTAAAAAGTCACTTTAATAAAAGAACCACTTTATTACAATTTTATAAAAACTCATTAAAAAGTCAAGTGTCTAGTAGTGCAAATGTAAGGTTACTTTCACATACAAGACAAAACATGCGGAGTACCTCCCGAACCATAAAAACTAACAACATTAATACCTAAGATGGCACCAATGATGATACATACTATGATATCACAATAAATGAGTGAGTTTTTATATCATGACACATGTTGTTGTTATAAATGTTTGAAATATGAAGTCATTGCATATTTCTCTTTGACCTACTTTTCTGGTCATTTGGTGCATATTAATTTTTATTATTATTATTTTTGGAAAAATATTCTATCAGGATTTTGTGCTCGACTAAAAATTAAGTGAACACTAGTATGAATCAAACATTTTAAAATCATAAATAAATTGAGAATGAAATATATAAATGTCAATTGATTCAAATTGGTTGTGGCTTAACATTTGACATTCATAAAATTGAAAATGAAAATACTTGAACACGATTAAGTGAATAATAGTATGAATAGAACATTTTAAAATCATAAATAAATTGAGAATGAAATATATAAATGTTAATTGATTCAAATTGGTTGTGGCTTACAAATTGTAAACATTTGGCACTCATAAAATTGAAAATAAAAATACTTGAGCACGATTAAAGCAAGTTGGTAAATTTCTACATGATAGTTTAAAATTATCATTTACTAGTATAATCAAAACTATATTATTTAAATATCAAGTGAATCAAATTGGTTATGAGGTATGTAAAGCATTTAAATATCAAGTAAATCAAAGATTATACTATATTATTTAAATATCAAGTGAATCAAATTGGTTATGGGTTATGTAAAACATTTAAATATCAATATCAAGTAAATCAAATTGGTTATGAGTTATGTAAAACATTTAAATATCAAGTGAATCAAATTGATTATGAGTTATGCAAAGCATTTAAATATCAAATTAATCAAATTGATTATGAGTTATGTAAAGCATTTATAATAAAATTCAAAAATAAATCAATAAAAATGATAATAAAGTTTTAAAAGTGGCCAAGTGAATCAAATTGGTTATGAGTTATGTAAAGCATTTAAATATTAATATCATTTATAATAAAATTCAAAAATAAATAAAAAATGATAATAATGTTTTAAAAGTGGCCAAGTGAATCATGGTTATGAGTTATGTAAAGCATTTAAATGTCAATATCAAGTAATCAAATTGGTTATTAATTATGTAAAGCATTAAATCAAGTGAATCAAACTGGTTATGAGTTATGTAAAGCATTTAAATGTCAATATCAAGTAATCAAATTGGTTATGAGTTATGTAAAGCATTTAAATGTCAATATCAAGTAATCAAATTGGTTATTAATTATGTAAAGCATTAAATCAAGTGAATCAAATGGTTATGAGTTATGTAAAGCATTTATAATAAAATTTAAAAATAAATAAAAAATAATAATAAAGTTTTAAAAGTGACCATATCTTAGATAAATGCAAGGAATCTAAAGTTACATTAAAATTGAAAGTATTTAATGTTTAAAGTCCCCACAATTTATTCGAATGCAATATTAATAATATCATAATACTATATTTGTTTAATATTATAATACTATATTTGTTTAATATTGTAACATAGTATGTTATTTATTCCTTACCTAAAAATTGATATTTGTTAATATAACAATCTTCTTAATTGCTCATATTCATTAAAACAAATCAATCCAAAGTCGTAATTGTTTCTCAAATGTGTATATCAAGTAGTGTCAAAGACACCTTTTCTTTCTAGTACCCTGCCTTTTTTTTTAAACTTGTTTTGTTCTCTCTTTTTTTTGTTTCTCTCTCATTTCTCTCTCATTTTCTTTGTTTTTCTCATTTCTTTGTCTACCACTTAATTCTCTTTGTATTTTTATCTCTTCCGTTCTTTTGCATTGCTCTTCTTTCTATACTTTTCCAAGTTATAAACAAATATTTAATGAAAAAATAACAATTATTATTGCTTGTACATTCCACTCTCCCAATCTTATGGCGATTCTCATTTTCTATGCAAGGTGGATTCTTATTTTCTATGCAACGTAATCACATTTTTGTTGCCTACATTATTGTCAATATCCTTTGCATTTTGTCTAGTCTTATTTGTTCCTCCATTATAATGTGTTTATTGATCGTCTTTCACATAACATTTTAATCATTTCTTTTGTGTTCTCCTTCTTCAAATATGTGTTTACGTCTCTTCCATCAAGGCATACCCTTTCTCAATTGCCAATCTTTCACACACAACTTGGCTTGTTCATTTGAGAATCATCACCACTGCCACATATCATACTTTATAGGTTATGAGCAAGAAAAACAAATATTAGAATATTTGTAATACAAATTGACATCTATTGTAGAGTATGGGAATTTTAAACAATAAAAGTGGAATATCCGCTTGCTCAAAGAATGTAGGTGAAAATAAAACTAATACTCGAGGAAAATAAGTATGGAAAAAATAAAAATAATAAAATTATAAGGCGCTTCAAACTTTTGGTGAGATTCAAATTTAAAACTTTTCTTGGAAAAATTATAGAAAAGTCAAAAGATGCCACATTTAGTGAGATTTAATATAAAATTATTTATGTTAGAAAATAGAAAAGTGAATTAGTATAACTTTGAATTCATTTCTAGGGGTGGCAAGAGCGGGTGGGGTTATCTTTCCCTGAGAGGATCTTTCCCTGTGAGGAAAAATACAGACTCTATTCTCTTGGAATATTGGTTAAATCGCCAACAATCAGGCCAAAGCCTATGCATTACTACAAGGATTGAGGGTGGCAAGGCAACAAGGAGTACCTTCCCTAGTAATCCTTGGAGACTCAAAGATATGTATCTCTCATTTGAAATGCAACACTCTCCCTAAGGACATGAAATTTGACTCCATCTTTCGTTGAATCCAGTTTGATGTAGCCTCAATGCAAATCATATCACTTTGCATCTTACACAAAAACAACATGGTGGCAGACAAGAAAGCGAACAAAGCACTCATGGATCCCCTCGGATCATTAAGGGTGAATGATCACTTCCTAGAAGTTTCCATCCCATGATGCCATCCAAATATAAACTCGAGGCAAATAATTTCAAAAGAACTTAAGCAAAAACAGCTAATTGGGATGTTGGCAGAGTTAAAGGTTTGTAGTATCCCCCTCCGTCGTCATCTCCCCATTGTAATGATGGCACGGGGTGACTTGCATCCTCATAAAAATACCAAATGGCTCACTCCAATGAAACGACAGGAGCGCTCTTCTCCAAGCCCGTACATCAGGCAAATTCATCCCTCCATCACAAAAGCATGCTCAGTGTCTATTTCAAGAAGGCTCCAGGCGAATCATTGGAAGGACAGGACTCTCACCTTAATATGGCCAGTACCAGCACAGAGGAATTCATCGTCATCAACCTTAAGTTGGCACATATGAACATTGCTTGCAGTATGTTTTCAGTCCTTTCGAAGCAGTCCATGAATCAAAGACAGGGATATAGATCGTGTGGAGAAGATGACGAATTATGGGTGTCTAATTGGGGAGATGCATCAAGCTCGCTAGTGGAGTTTGATAAGAGTTTTGTTCCAGGTGATATTGGGGCAGAACAGACATAACGCCGAGAAGCACCTCATACAAACCCATCGACATTGTGTCTATGCACGCCATTGTGGCCTTCGAATTTGTGGAGGAATACAAACCTTACAAGCCCGGGAAATGGAGAGGCATCAGGCTGGTGTAGCTAGATGGCGACCTAAGCTATGGAATGAAGAGGAGGAAATGATGCAAATGATCCAAACTTTGCAGATTCAAGTCCAAGGTATGTCTAATCAGTGGCTCACAGTAATGGAGATTTTGGCAAAACATCGCCAAGAGCAGCATCAAATGAAGGATGAATAGGTTGACTTACGTTGTGAAATAGAAGCGTTAAAGAATAAACCAGCAACCCCGCTCCAAACAAGCAATAATACAACAATTACAGAGGAAGCTTCTTCATCGGCCCCAAAGCCAGACATTCCAGACCTCAATTCAATGCCAAATGAGCAGGCAGATGAAACATGCAGGTTCCAACCTCCATAATAGTTTCAGGAATGTTTTGTTTTTGTTAATTAATACTAGGTATATTTTACATTGTATATGCTAGGAGATGGATAGACAGTCTGTATAAGAACAAACCAAGATCTGATGTTGATCATAACTCGAAACCAACAGCCTTTTTTTTCCATGGCAAGAGCTGATTTTGAAATTTTGTATTATGCTAAGCCTGTCTTTTTTTGACAGACTTTTTAATATAATTTCCCCATTTAAATTAATATAAAAATAAATAAAAAATAAAAACTTTGAATTCATTTCTACACAATCTTCTACATTACCCATTGAGAAAGAGGAAAATAGATTTAATTATATTGCTTCATTTCTATAAAATCTTTTATATTCCTTATAAAACACCCATTCTACATTAACCATTCAAAAAAGGAAAATATATTTTAGTTAAAAGAAAAAAAAACTTCTTACTAACTTCCAATATCCTTTCTTAGGACTGAAAGGAGGTTAGCTATTCAACAAAAAAACGTTATTGTCACCATCTGCCCATAAGATGAAGACAATTACATCAATATTAATTAGGCAAGTCGAAATTACAGCAATGACTCCAATGACAGTAAGCACACACCTAGTGATTTGGCTCATTATGTTGAAGTTTAATGTGACATCAATTCAAAATACCAACATCATTATCACAACCAAGATGAAATTGCTAGAAACGTTTTATGACTTTATTGACAGTAAGCACTTAATAACTTAGTAATTTGGCTCATTATGCTGAACACCGAGTTTAATGTGACATCAGTTCAAAGTACTAAGATCATTATCACTGGGATGAAATGTTTTCCATAAAACTGGAGAGAAATGCATATTGATATGGCACATAAAAGAGAGTAAGATCATTATCACTAGGATGAAATGTTTTCCATAAAACTGGAGAGAAATGCATATTGATATGGCACATAAAAGAGAGTAGTGTGGTATGATATTCTAATGTAATGTCACTTGGGTTTAGTTTGGGTTGTCAATTGGGTTTAGTTTGGGTGGTTGGGAGGAATGATTGTTATCCTCCCCACCCCCACCCGGGTTCAACCCCGGCAAGTGACATGCATATTGAGCTCATTCATAACCTTGTTGCTGACTGGCCCTCATCAAAAGTCCTCAACGACGAGAGGTGGTTGTCCACTGGAGAAGACGAGACGAGGACGACATTCAAACCACACAAATGAAATTTGATTCGTGTATCCTAAACTTACTCCTCTAGCAATAATAAGCAACAATGGTAGTCAACTCAATTGAACGGCAAATAGCCTTTGTAATAATTAAGCATTTGCATTGACAAACAAATTGAAAATGCAAAGATAAAATTCATAGCAGCTTGTGTAATAGTTCAACATTAGCATTCACAGATAAATTCGGAATAAAACTATTTGAATATAAATAAAATAAAATCCGTGATGGCTTCCGTAATAGCTAAACATCGGCATTCAGAAATTAAGAATACAAAAATTAAAAAACATCAATTGGCTCGAAATTGTGATAACTGAAAAAACATAACTGTTAATGGATTTATGTATCATTTCCATCAAATTAGTGATGCATTGACATTCAAAATATTTTTAGAATAAAATATTTGAATATATATTAAAGCGACACATAGATATAACAGGAACACTTGATGTGCATCGACTAAAAGCTTGATATTAACAGCTAGATAAATAAATAATCAAATATATAAACATTGGTAAAATCAAAACAACACATTTTTTTTACATGACAAATGTACCTTTTGTTCGGAAAGTGGGCTTTACCTTTAGCTTAGATCCCATCATTAAATGTATCTATTATGTGGAAATCATGGAGATATGCCTGGCCTTGTTCATTGTTCATTGAAATATCTTGTACCCATATGCTAATGAGGTTGTGAATACTTACAATGAACAATTCATCTGAGTTGCGGTAATTTAATATTTTCCTCTATATGAATATCACGAGCGTCGCTGTCATAAGCTAGGTCATTATCGTAGGAAGCAGACCAAATACAGCTAGATCACAACCTGTTAGGTAAAATGGACATTGTTAATTATAGAAATGATAACTTATGTTATATATGATGGACTCTGTCACTTACAGAAACGATAACTCACTCCGAGTTACAGCTAGACCGATGGACTTTGTTAATTATAGAAATGATAACTTATGTTAGACAAGATGGACTTTGTTACTTATAGAAATGATAACTTATAATACTTTTAATAGGATTTTTTATTTTTATTTTTGCAAAATAAGTTTTTATATTTACAAAAATATGTACAAAAAGAGCAGAAGGGTATTTACAGTGGTGATCATAACCTGATCCTCATAGCAACAAGAGCAGAGACAAAGTCAGAATAATCAGCTGGATTCAAAGAGCTGGCATTTTTTAATCAAAACAGCTCCTTTGGCCAGAAACTGATGGCGTATCTCATCCCACAAAATAAAACAGAAGGAAGACAAAGAACTAATAACCTCATGCGCAAAACAGCATTGCACCTAATTTTCCAAAGAACAAATAAAGCAGAGATCCTCAAACAATGCCAAAACCTTGCAAATGTAGAGTGAACCTAAAAGCAACAATCACCAAATAAAACAAGACCGCTAGTGAATCCTGCCCTGAAGCACTCCTAAACACTGATCCTCAATAAACCTCCAACACTTCTTGACAAACTAACACTCCCAAAAGATGTGTTTAACTATCTCTGAACACTAACAAACAGCATGATAGAAAATGGGAGAGTAGAGATGGTTTCTTCACACACTAAAACACTGTTATAAGTATATTATTCAATCATGAAATAGTACAATATAAATACATCAAATTTTGTCTAAAGATAGATAACCTCTCACTCATTTGTGACGCAACTTCCAGTGCTATTCGAACCGTGGTACAACCGAAACTCTTAGCTCCATAGATATGTACACCTGCCACCCTAGTAGCAGTAGATTTGTGAACTAAAATCCCTTCGTTTGAATGCACGCAAGGCTGAGATGAAGATGACCAAGAGACCACTCGCAACTTGATTTCTCAATGGTTCATCTTCTTACCTTGAGCTCTTCCAGATTGACTAACACAAACTGATCTATTTCTGACAAGATTTGTACTACCTCCTGCACTCTACGATTTGCTTCATTCTTGAAATGGTGGTTACAAAGGTTAATAGCAGTCCTTCTATTAGTCATTCAACTCAGTCCTCATTTTCTATTGCCAATCAAATTCTAGGCAATCTGAGAACTGCCCAAATCAACAACCCCGCAGGAAAATGGAGATCCATCTAACTTGCAGCTCCCAAGGTACAGTCTTATATGGTCGATCTGAATGTTTTAGAGACGGGCGGACTCCACCACTGTTATCACATATTATGGTATGGGGTGTTTTCCCCACTGGATTTGGCACTTGGGTGGCAAGTGTGAAGAAATGGGCTAAAAACCCACTTATCCGAAGTTTTGTGTGCGTAGGCACGTCACGCTAAGCAGCGTGTAGATCTGGGCGGCTGAGATCTGTGTGCTCAGATCTACGGCACAGGTTCCATATCGGACCCCCCCGACTTTTTTCCTTTAATGAGGGTGGGGGTCCGAGTTGGTGGTTTTTGAATGCGGGCCCCCCACTGTCGTGGCGCCTCCTCGTGAACTCAGACCCCCC
>JASDQU010010532.1:50809-68880 GCA_032191745.1 Picea mariana | reverse complement strand
CTGGAGAGAATGAATCTGCCCTAGGGAATGCCTGTACTTGATTGCTGAACCTGGACCATTCACCTATCTGGGCCATTCCTCCGGCACTAAACAAAGTGCAACCTGGAGAGAATGAATCTGCCCTAGGGAAAGACTGTTCGGACCATTTCCTAAGGAAATGATTGTCCTACACCAACCTCCAAAACGGACCATTCTTCGAAACCGCTCACAACTGTGAGCTTCGAAAGAATGACTGTCCGGCGAGGCGGACCAGTCTTCTTGACCACTACTGAGAGTGACCGTCAAGAAGAGAGACTGTCCTAGACCATTCCCCCACACTGGCCACAAGGGGAATCACTATCTATGGTACATCAACAATCCATCAAACCATTTTCATTTCGAAAATGATTGTTCGATTTGGACCATTTTCCAAACTGGGAAATGCTTGTCCGTCAGAAATATCAAACCACTTTCTGAACTGGAAAGGAACTGCTCATCCTGGACCATTTTTCGAACTTGAAAAATGACTGTCCATAAATCAATAACACATGAGTGCTCCCTCCCAACTTGGGAGTCATCTCTTGCTTTTTCAATAAGGAAGTCGTCTCCACGAGCTCTAGCTTGAGTACACAAACTCTTTCATCTTGGACAAAGGCTCTACCAAAATGTCTACTTATCTGCTCATTTGTGGAGATATATATTGGAGAACCACTTTCTCTTTTCTGGACTTCATCATAGAGAATGTAATGCTTGATCTCATTGTACTTCGGTCTTTCTGGAACACTGGTTTTTTGAACGCTTCATATAACTCTGATCATTACAGTATATCATAGTTGAATTCAACTCTTTTGTTTCCTGCTAGCTCATAACATCGTGGCAAGGCTCAAACTGGAACATATCCGTGTGGCACTTCTTCTGTCATCATGAGAGTTTGTCATGGATTAGCAATCCATCATCCTGGACTTTTGAGTAACCATTCTGATACAATATCTCTGTTATAGAAAGTTTTCACCATGCTTGTGTTGTGCATTGGAGGCTCTCCACCAAGTTGTCTTCTTTCATCTGCATACAAGAGTCTCTTTTTGGTATACCTCAAAACCTTGAGGTTGCTATACACTTCTTTGTTTGACTACTTTGTTGAGGAAAACAATCCTTACATTTGTCTGATGTAAACTCCAACGCATGGATATAGCAGGAGATATAATGTCTGAGGTAGAGGCATGTCTGGAACAAGCTATCATCATAGTCCTCTCCCTCCATCTGGGAGAACCTTTAGTTCTGGATCTCGCAATGCTTTCATTCATAAGTCTTCCATACACTGTTCTTCATCACAACTTTCATTTCCTTTGCTTGATTGCTTTTAGTGACTTTAGGTCAGGCTGGTAGTTTTGTGATTCTTGATACATTGACTGGTTGTTCTGGCTTTTCTTTCTCTCTTGGAATCTTCATGTTTTTCCTCATCTTTCTCTTTAGCTCTTGGGTTCATGGAGTTTTCTATAGATTCCATGCCCTGAAGATTCCGACTTCTTCCTTTCATCATAGGATCATGGATGTGGATGGATAACCAGGGATACTTTGAGGCTTCTTTTCGAAGAAGAGTTCTTCTAAAGTCAAACTGAATATGTGCTGCTTTTCATGGTTGCTACCATGGATAGATACTTTATCATCTTCAATGGATCATATAATTTAGGATTAGCTGCCTCCTAATCCTTGCTTCATGCATGAATGCATGCTCTTCTTTTGGAAATATATATAATCGACTCCCTCCATCTAACCAAATCCATGCTTTCGTCTGCATCCTTATTGCCTTCTACAAAGTGTCATAAGTCTTTTTCCAATTTCCTCTTGATTGCTGACTTCTTTCTGTTTTTACTTCTTCTAGGTTTCTTCAAGATTGTTTCTAATTTCGGCTTATCTTGCAGTTGTTACTTATGTAATAACTTCCACATGAATTGTTAGTAGGGTTTGTTGATGTACTTCATCCTTTCATGTGTATTGCCTGATTTGTAGTCATTGTGATAACAATCCTTGTCTTGTTGTTCTTTCTTAGGTATAGTTTCTCTTTGAACATATTATATTCTAGGAAATAGATATGCAAGATATGTACAAAAGACATGGTATGTGCAAGAACTATGAAGAGTATTGTTACCTTGTCTTAGAAGAAGAAGTCTGTTTTGTCCTGGTTGGCTTTCTTTGAGGGTTCCCTTTCTTCGACAACTGATGCTTCGTGTGTTTCCTTCCTTTTCTTTAACTCGGGACAATGATTCTTGTAGTGACCATACTTTCGACAATTGAAGCATTATATTTTTGACATATCTTTCTCTTGATTTGGTTTCTTCCTGGAGCCAAACTTCTTTTTATTCCTGAAATTCTTGAACTTTGCTGTGAAGGCTTGATCATCGTATTTCTCTTGGGGTTTCTCTTTTGCACTGATCCTTGATTCTTCTTGTGCACAACAAGTCCAAAGTTTTTCAAATGTGGGATACTCTTTCCTTGTGTTCATGCTTGTGGCAAATGCATCCCATGTCTTGGGAAGACAATTGAGTACTATATTTACCAGTTCCTTCTCTGAAATGATCTCTTCAATGGCTTGTAGTTGATCTCTCATATGTAGTTTTTCCCAGAAGTCCATACATCATATGTAGTGTTTGTTGGGTGATAATGATAAATATAGAAAAAATTTTCCCATTAGTGAGCTTTGCATTGTGGGCGTTATCCTAAGTTGTCCTACATCCATGGCTTAAATTGGCTTGGCCATTCAACCCTCGTGTTGATGCTCCACTCCTCGTGTGTCAGTTTCCTTCGTCCTTCATTGATAGGGATTGCTTTTGTTGCCTACAACTTGTGTACTAATATCGGGTTGTATTCTTGTTCGCATCCACTCCCGTTAGTTCTTGCCCTTTGTTCCCACCCCAACGTTGACTCGGCTCGCTCAAACACAATTGCGCCTTTCTCTACACATTCTCTTCTTTTGGACATGTATTGTTCGAGCTTTGAGACAAATATGGTCATTGCTCCCGTGCAATCTTATTTGGCTCTAACTACTCACAACCTTCTGCTCTTTGTTATGTTCGACTCCTTGCATGCCCTTGAGCCTTATGCCATGGTGCTTCACCATTGTCTCGAGGATATGTATATAGATTTGGCACGAAAGAGTGAGCCCTTGTGTTATAGTCTAGCTTTAGGCAACCATTATCTCTACACAAAGATAAGCTATTTCAATCATATGGGACACAGCTGCATCATTGGTGCAGAAGGCCCAACATCGAGACAAGCCACCACTCATCTTCACTCTATTTTTGATATTAATATGAATTCTGCCTAGCAGTATGAAGAATCCTGCAAGCACGACAAGCACACCGTTGAAAAGATGCAATGCAGGGAGGACATGCTCATTCAAACCCTCCATCGCATGTATGGCGACGTTCAAGACAAGAGTCTCCGCTGCCAAATCCAAGAAATGCATGACAATCCACAAGATAAATCCTGCACCCGTACAAAGCGCATAGATTGCAATCGATGCCAACGCGAGGTTGAATTTGGAAAACGCGCGGACGCCATTCAACATACACATTGTTAAACCTCCGAACTTGATTTTTCTATATTTTTGTTTTTTTTTCCGTGATCATCAGGCACAAAATTAGGGTTTCGCGAGGAATCCCACTAGGCGCCTTTGGATGGCCTTTGATTGGTGAGATATTAGAGTTCCTTTGTTGTCAGAAGAGGGGTAGTCCACATCAATTCTTTGACAATCAGACACAAAGATATGGAAATGTGTTCACCACTTTCCTCCTTGGCCACCCGTTTGTGGTATTTTGCTGCTCCGAAGGCAACCTCTTCTTCTTCGCCAACGAGAACAAACTCGTTGTCAATTCTTGCCCCACTTTGCTGGAAAAACTCTTTGGAAGTTCTCTCCTTACTGGCACTATAGACGATGCCAATGTTGAATTCCACTACAATTCCGCTCTCTACAAAGCTGATGGACAAACATACTCCTGGGCCCTTCTGTGAGGGAGTCAAGCTCAGTCCTGCTCTGATACCATGTTTTTCTTCATATGAGATATGATCGATATATTATTATAATGATGAGTGTTCCATATATAGAGAACATATGGTGACCATCCATGAAAGGATGCGTCCCTTGGATAATCAATAATTATTTATTATTATCATTTACTTATTATATATATTATTTAATAATCAATAATTATATTATTAATTATTAATCTAAGAGAATGTCTTCTCGATGTTTTCCAAACATCCAACATATATGACTAGAATAAACTCTAATTGCAACAATACCATCCAAAAATCAGGAAAGAAGCATCCACACTTGACCTACAAGAGATAGAACATAAGGTAAAAGAGCCAATAACCCAAGAATAACGAAAATTTTAGACTTAGTGTTCTCTCAATGGAGGGGAATGTGATGATCAAATGAAATGGTAAGGTCCTCTATTTTTATGAGGCCTTTCAAACCAATTTGTCCCCTTTAATTTGTCAACAACAAAACATAAGAGGGCTGACCCCTCTAATTATCCTTTTATAAATTCAAAATATAAAATTTACATCAAAATAGCCCTAATAAGATGACATCATGCCCTAGAAGGGTGATGCTAGGCTCATAAGCGTGACGTCAAGGCTGAAATGGTGGAACGTTGGGCCTCTAAAGGCCATGTGTCATGCTCCCAAGTGCTAAATTGTCATGTCATGGACTCTTGTTTTCAAACCACCAGATGCTCCATCAAACACTAGCCCAAAAGTGGCGTCAAGGGCTTGAGGGGTGATGTCCTAGGTCTCCAAAGGCCAACATCCAAGTGGAAGAAGGTGCAACGTCATCCTCTAGTAGTGCCAAGATGCCTCCAAAGAGAACGTCCTTCATCTTCCATGTGCAACGCCCATCATCAATGGTGCCCCAGACATGGGGTCTAACATCCATCTCATGGGCTTCCAAGCCCCTATGAAGGTCCAAGTGGCGCAGTTCCTTCTTGAATGGCTTTCATTTGGCAAGGTTTTGCAAAGACAAACAAGTACGCCCTCCAAGGGTCCACAAGTCATAAGAATCATGCCAAGTAAGCCACATCTAATACAAGAACCACCCAAACATGTGCATCAAATCCCTCCTTTTCAAATTAAACAAATGCTCAAAGACCTTATAAACTTTGCCAAATTTTGGTATGGGAGGGGTGTCAAGGTGCCCTATTGGGTAAGCCGATCCCCAAGTCAAGGAATGTTTCCTAAGAAGACCCCATCTAAGTCATGCAATGAATATGAGGTGGATTGGGGCAAGACTTTTAGGCATGGGGTTCTTGACATACAAGGGTTTGTATTGTCTCATTTATGGGTGCCTTTGTGGAGAGTGTGTTGCCCTTCGTCCACGATGCAATATTTTTCCAAGCCCTTTTATTTCCATTCATTCATTATGGTTTGAAACATTGAGTACTATGTGCAATGGGAAGTAAAGAGGATCACAATGACACTTGAAGCTAGAAACACATAGAGTGTCATATGCAATGGAAAGTAAGAGACACTGCAAAATGCATTTCCCCAACAAGTGGGACATTTATTAATTATATGTTTTAGAAGGTCCTTGATTTTTATGGAGTAGCGTTTCATTGCTCTCAATACCTTAGGGCAAGCATATGGAAGGATAATGATTGGCTTTTAACTTTTGCCAGCTACAACACCTCTGGGCCTTTAGCCCCTTCTTCCCATGAAATGAGGTACGAGCCCTTCTTGGGGTCAATGGAATCGAAAACCCAAGAGATGAGGAAACAAAGGGGAAGAAGTGTGGAAACTGGTAAGTATGAATGGGAACAATATGATGACCTGTTAGGGAACCACCCAGTAGCAACCCTTTTCCTGAGGGTGACCAACTTACTAGGATACAATAACAACCACCAAGGTGAAATTAGGCAAAAGGTATAATTTCCAAGCAAACGTTCCATAATCAAGAAAGGATTCTTTGCAACATGCTCAAATGCTTCAAATAGTAAAGTGACACTTACCATGACACCAGACTTGTTACCCCATGAAGCAAGACCTGTTGTCCTCTGTGACCAAGTCGATGTAGTGGATACTGTTCTACTGTTGGTGATGAGTGATGATGCAATCATGATTAGTAGGGACCCTGCATGCTCTTTGTCAATTTGACTCTCGACACTCCATGTCTGCTACCTGTGGGCCTCGAGACATGCTCTCCTTGGTTACTCCTAGACCGAGGGGGTGACAGGGATCATTATCTTCATTGCGGGCCATGAAACATGATCTCCTCTAGTTACCCCTAGGCATGAGGGGGTAACATGGTGCATGATTGGTATTTCCCGACACCCTAAAGTTATTTGGTGACAAGTGCAAGTGAGCGTGACACAAACACATACAAGTGAGCGTGACAATTACAAATCTAAAATGGGTAAAGGAAGAAAGCATTTGCAAAACACTAGTCAAGAAATTAAAGAACTACAGGACACCTTAGATGATTTGGATGATCTTCACAAAAAAATTGATTTGAAGGATAAATTGATTGAATCACTTTAACTAAAATTAATTGAAAGGGTGTAGGAAATGTTAACACCACAAATTGAGAACATGGTCGAGGTGGCTTGTGACACAAATGACATATTGCTAATTGTTGATATTACTTGTGACAGAAATTACCTAATGGAATTGATTGTTATAGATACAACAAAAGATACCATTGATGATTCCTTAGCTGGTTATGAGATGGAATCATTCATTAACAGTGAATTCATGACGATAGGTTTTGTTGAAGATGAGGCACAAACATAAGCACAAAGTGATTTCAAAAGCAATATAAGTGAATGTAAACTTGATTTTTCTTTTGAACTTATGAAATAAAACATTCATGAATTTATGGAAGAACATCAACAAGTACAGAAAGATCTTTTCAAAATCATTGTGAAACCTTGGGAAGCATGAAATTTAATAGGAATCAACATGGCTTAGAATATGAAAAATACATCAATTTTCATATTCCTAACTACTACAAATCGGTGTAGTTTGTGAGTGTTGGATTTCCTGTCAAAAAATTTGATTGGGAAAGATTCAAATGTTAAACATGTTGATGATACATTTGATGAGAAACACATTGAAGAAATTTTTAATGAATGCCAACATTGTCATTGAGTAGGCCATATGGAGATAGAGTGTTTTGATCTCCATCCTTGTCTTTATTGTGGGAAGATAAATTATCGTTTTGAAAAATGTTGAAAGAGGAAGTAGGGTAAAAAGCAATCAATTCGCTGTGGCGAGATAAGTTTTTGGTGACGACATTTATAAGTCAAGATTTTGCATAAGACTTACTGTTGAGTTCCAACACAGGTAAAGGCATATTTGCACTGAATAGTTAGAAAAGTAGATGGCTTTCAATAACATTATTATGGATGATACTTTTGGGCATGATTGGGGCCCAATTCAAATTTAATATTGAGTCCATGACTCCAACCTAAGTAACCTGACACGTCTCTTATTGGCCAAGTGTCCGTATCCGCGGTGTCATTGTGATGACACGCTACGGTACGCATTAGACACCACTTCAACCTGTGTCATGAGGTATTGACACATCAACAAATCATGTCGGACACCATTCTAAGGACGTGTCACTATTTTATGACACGTGTCCTTAGTAAAGCAGGCTGCAAGAGGTTAAAAATGGTTTTGTTCTTGTCTTTTAGTTGTTTCATTATTTTATATGCCCGTGGACGAAGTCAGATTTCATCATTTCAGCCATCGATTGTCTTCACTGTGGGATATCGCAACCTGGCAGCCAGCAACCATCGCCCAATTCACAAGTAAGTGGTCAAGACATGTAACAGTAACACTCATTTCACTCATGTCAACAGTAACACCATTCGCACAACACTTGAAAACAGGGCAGACATTCAACTTTAAGATATATGTCCTCTTGCTGAGTTTGGATGGGTGCCTATGCTTAGGATTTAGACTGATATTTCTTGTATTTTAAGAAGACTATGCTGCTAGATCAATGATATATCATAGATTCATGTCATAGCAAATTTAGATGATAGATGTGGATTATTTTTTGGTTTTTTATTCATTGTTCAATGTTTTTGTTTATATACGAAAAATGCAGCTAAGTTACTATCTAATGTTGCATGCATTTTATTTGTTGGCAGCTGCCCTACTTCATTTCAGATTTGGTTTTGAGTCTTTGACTCTTGAGTCAACATTGAGCAAGAAATCATGGTAGGTAGAGGTCAAAAGAGGGGGGGATGCCAATGCTCAAAGGCAAAGCTTATCTTCATCAGGTGTTGGAAGCTTTCCATCTATTTCAAGTGCCAATGCTATTGCTAGTGTTGCTGCTATTTCAAGGGCTGCATATGACCCTGCTGTAGCAAGGTGACAAGCTAATGAGAAGAAATACCCCCTCTGCAAGTATGTCACTAAAAACTAAGGGCAGGGATTAGTCTCAAAGGCTTTTAGGGGAGGGAATGTTATCTGGAATTGTAATTTTTGCAACATTGAGTACAAGAGCACCTACTACCGGGTTAAGGGCCATTTATTAGGCATTCCTTGTGGACTTGGAGCAATGAGTGGTGAAAAATGAGCATTGATGGAGAGAGAGGATACAGTTGGTTTGGGGAATGTGGCAGCAATGAGCAACAAACAAAAGAATGATGATCCTTTTCTTTTCTTGAGGACTCCATCTAGTCGATTTGGGAGTGGGTTTGACAAGGCAACACCAAAAAAGAGGGCAGCCTCAACTCGTGGTCCAATGGACAAGATTTTTCAGCAAGAGAAGCGAGATGAAGTTGATATTACCATTGCATTTTTTTTCTATATCAACTTCATCTCATTTAATGTTGCACGGTCTCCAATGTTTGTTGAGATGTGTAGATCTCTAGTTGAACAAGCTCCAACAGGGTATGTGCCTCCAGGTTCAGAGAAGCTTAGAACCACATTATTGGGTAAGGCAAAGAAGGAGGTGGACAAAATCCTACAACCCATTAAATCAACATGGGTCTCATCAGGTGTCACTATTGTTTCTGATGGATGGACGGATGCAACATGCCATCCACTCATCAATTTCATGGTATCTTCCCAGAGTGGACCGGTCTTCTTGAAAGCAATGGATGCTCTTGGACAATATAAGGATGCAAGATATATGGGTGAGTTGTTCATAAAAATTATTGAAGATGTAGGTGTTGATTCTTGTGTGCAAGTTATTACAGACAATGCACTTGTTTGTAAAGCTTTTGGCATAATTGTGGAAGCTAAATATCCACAAATATTTTGGACACCATGCATTGTTCATTCCTTGAATTTAGCACTTAAATCCATTGTTTCAGATGTGACATGGATTGGCACTCTTATTGATGATGCACGCCATATCCGAAATTTTGTACAAAACCATACCAATGCCCTTACAATATATAAACAATACACACATCTATCATTGCTGAAGATTGCAGATACTTGGTTTGCTTCCTCATTCATTATGCTTAAGAGGTTGAGGGAGGTCAAGGCCGCTCTTGGGGCCATGGTTATTTCAAATCTTTGGTCTTTTTGGAGAAAGATAGATCAAGCTGCTTCAAAAAGGGTAAAGGACACAATGTTAGATGATGGTTGGTGGGAGAGGGTCAATCTTAGCATTAAGATCATGGACCCTATCATTTCTCTTTTGAGGTTTGCAGACACACACAAGCCCATCTTAGGAGATGTTTATGAGGGATGGGGCTTCATGATTGAGTCTGTGAAGACAATTGTTATCGAGAATGAGTCCCCTGAGTATGGGACATCATCAGAGAGCTTAAGGTCCACTATACATGATATTCTTCTTTCTATGTAGGATAAGAATTGTACATCTTTGCATTGCTTGGCTCATTCATTGAACCCCAAGTTCTACAGTCAAGAGTGTCTCACTGTCCGTGTTGGCCCTGTTGCTGCCTTATACACACCTGGGCTAATGTGGAAGAAACCTTCAATCCACTTGGTGTGTCCTTGGGGACAAGTTACGAGTCAAGGTGCTGTCACCTGATCCTCAACTCCTCCGTCTAGGCCAACTCCTAGCGAAGCCAAGGGGGGTAGTCCCTATAAAAATAATCTAAGGCTCTTTAAACTAAGAAAAACAAAAGAACTACTTCTAGGCTAAGTCACCTGACACGAAGACACATGACACAGAGGACACATGAATATGAGTATTTGATACAGACACGACGACCCTCGAAATCAGGATACGAGGGACATGTTATATATATATATATATATATATATATATATATATATATATAAGTTAAAAATTATTGAAATAGACAAAATATTGATAGATCATAGACTATAGTAGATATTGATCAGTGATACATCATGAACTCCGACAGCTGCAAACAAATAAAATGCACACAACATTAGTTAGTAACTTAGTTGCATTTTTCGTATATAAACTAAAACATTGAACAATGAACAAAAAACCCAATAATAATCCACATCTATCATCTCTATCACATATGAATCTATGATATATCATTGCTCTAGCAGCATAGTCTTCTTAAAATATGAGAAATATTAGTCTAAAAGACTAAATTCTGAGCATAGGCACCTATCCAAACTCAGCAAGAGGACGTATATCTTAAAGTTGAATGTCTGTGTTGTTTTCAAGTGCCATGCGAATGGTGTTACTGTTTACATGAGTGAAATGATTGTAACTGTTACATGTCTTGACCACTGACTTGTGAACTGGGCGATGTTTGCTGGCTGCCAAGATGCGATCTCCCATGGTGAAGACAACGAATGGTTGAAATGATGAAATCCGACTTCCTCCACGGGCATATAAATTAATGAAACAACTAAAAGACAAGGAAAAAACCCTTTTTAACCTCCCGCGGCTTGCTTTACGAAGGACACGTGTCCTAAAATCACAACACGTGCTTAGAATGGTGTCCGACACAGTTTTATGACGTGTTCTTACCTCATGACACGGGTTGAAGTGGTGTTTGACACGTACCGTATCGTGTCATCACAAAGACACCGCAGATACAGACACTTGGCCCATAAGGGACGTGTCAGGTGACTTAGCTTGTAGGAGTTTATTGCTTATTAAAACAAATGCATTCAACACTTAACATTCATCATCATTGAGATAATAACATAAACCATTAGTCCATAAGCATGCATATATCAAGTAAGATACGAGATCTGCAAGATTTAAAAAATATCAGTTAAACAATTGCATGAATGTAGAAGATTGCTCACATACTTAAAGATAAACAAGTTGTACCAGTGCCTTAAAAGGAGTCGTGGGCAATTGTTGATCGCGTGTTTTATTAAGGTAAATTAAAGTTAAGTTAATGAGAGAATATGTGGCCTCTTTAGAGGCTAGCTCTTTGTTTGGAAACTTGCGGAGAACTTACCAAAACCCAAGAGGTTTCACCAGTAAGTTCACTAAGGGTGCCAGATGTCCAAAATGGGTGGGAAACCAGGTCCCGAGAGGGCCCGCCTTACTTCACAGATTACCCTTAGGCGTTTTCCTGCGCATTGAGCTAACAACTTCCGAGATTTCCCTAATTAAACTACAAACAAGGTTTATTGACTTTGCAAGACTGAAAGAGATGAACTTTACAAACTGCTTGTAACTGAAAAGAAACCTTATGAGATACTTGAAACTTGAAAGAGCTTTGCAAGAAACTTTAGAACTCTCAAAATTTATTGCTGAGAGTGGGAAACAAGCATTAAACTGAACATGCATAAAGATTGAAAGTAAATTTTAAACATGCATGTGAAATATGAGTGTTAGATTTGCTTAAGATTGCATGTGTGTTTAAGATCAAAAAATTAAACTTGCACAGAAAGAAAGAAAAACCAAATCACGACACACAAATCCCCCTAATGGGAATGGAGAAAACTGGCACAAAGGGCTCGCTTTTATTAAACCTATTACAATGAGAACTAAGTTCTCTTTGATCTTCTTCTTAGAAACTTGGATCCTTATAAGTTTTGGATCTTAAAAATTACAAGAAAATTAGAGAAGAAAAATCTTCTTTGATGA
The DNA here is from genome assembly GCA_032191745.1 of Picea mariana. Classification (NCBI taxonomy): domain Eukaryota; kingdom Viridiplantae; phylum Streptophyta; class Pinopsida; order Pinales; family Pinaceae; genus Picea; species Picea mariana. Next base: position 56,879 of record JASDQU010010532.1, on the reverse strand, counting down.
AGTAGAAACCCCCCCGGGTGCTCCGAAAGCCTTGATTTCGCCAAAAACGACGGAATCTCCCCTTGTGCCTGTTACTTCTTCAAGAAAACAACAAGCAATTAAATCCCAAAGATGGTCAAAAACACTTTGGAAGTGTCTTTGGTCAACTTAGAAAAATGCAAAAAATGACCAAGTAAAATTTGTTCTAAAACTTGTAAAATTTTTAGAAATTTTGGGACTGCCTTTTAGGACAGCAAATGAAAACACTTTAATATTGCCAAATAACAGAAATGAAGCTCAATCAATCATGCACCTTCAAGCCTTTAAATTTTACATAAATGAAACTAGCAATAAAGGAGTTTTTTTTTAACTAGATCTAGTTTTAGGTAGATGAAAAGAAATGCCTAGATCTAGATACTTTGCAAGCAAAATGAAACTAAGTTAAACTTTGAATTCAAAACTAGCTTCTTATGCTTGCATGAAGGAAGTAACCAAATAGCTTTTGAAGAATGTGAGAGGGAGAAAGGAAGAAACTCTTTTTTCCAAGAATTGAAAAATATGGGCTATGGAGTCTTTAATGAAGAGTAGAGGGAGCTTTATTCTTTGATGATCATGGACAAATGAAGGTTGAAGCTACAACCATTCAATCCTCCAAGCTTGAAGAACCTGTAAACAAATATACTTCAACCCTGCAAACATTGTTAACGAAGGTCTCTCCTACATAAAACAAAAACTCAGATATGCATGTTAGTTTAACCAAAAAAGGGACATGCAATATAAAAGTTTGTGTTATAAGAAAAGAAATGAGATTAATCAAGCTAGATTTACCTCACTCTACTGTATGACAACATACTTTCAAAGCCTTTGCAAATAGATATACAAAATTGAAGCAAAATACATATTACCTCATAACAATATCATAAGATTCAAACATCCACATATAGCATCAACACCGATGGAACTCCAAAGTGTCTTTATTCAATCTTAAAATGGAAAAATGATACAACAATATAGGTCTATCTTCCCAAAGCTCCAACTAACAATGGAGGAGGGGTATGCTTGCTTAAATAGCAAGAGAGGTGACATTCCCAAGAGAGGTGCACATGAGCTAAGGAGGAGATACACATAGGGTTAGGGGAGTGGCGCACTTAGTAAAGGGGAGTGACGCATGGAGAAGTGTGGAGTGAAGTGAGGTGGATGGGTAGTGGACTAGGGTGAAAGGGGAGTGATGGAGGTGGAAGTGGAGTGGTGAGGGAATGAACTCGAGTGAGTGGGAGTGTGAGGGCGAGTTGTGAACATTGGGATGTGCGCCCTCTCTCCAAATGCGCCACATGTGCTAAGTGGGGTCGAGTCCCTTCATTGGGATCTCCTCCACGCCATGTCACTCCAGTGAAGTCACCTACCTCTCTAGTAAACTCGCCCAAGCTTCCAGTTGATTGGGGACAAAGAAAAAACATGTTTCCAACATGTTCCCCAGTTTTCCTAAAAAATTGGAAATTAATTAAATGACCCATTTTTTGTATTTTTTGAGATAAATTCATTTTTTATTGAAAATAATCACTTTTTTGTCTCGAAAGAAGGGAAATAGGGGTTTACATGATACTCTGGACTAGAAAACGACCATAAATATGGCATTTGATGATGTTTGATGCCATATTTTTACAAGTTATTGCTTTACAATTAAAAAAATTCTATTTTTGCGGGAATTTTACTTTTTCACTAAAACATTAAAAAAAACCTATCAAACCTAGCCACAATTTCCATATGACTCAATTAAGATGACCTAGTATGAGTTCATATACATTCAGACACTAGACATTGGTTATACCATGCCAAGGCCTAACCACCAGCACATACTCCAACTCTGGAGTCAATCTTTTGAGTGAAAAAACTTAGAAATTATTAATCGCCCACAAGGGCAGGCAAAAAATAATTAACAAGTGAAAAAAAACACTCTAGAGTATATGCTCGTACCTAGGTCTTAGGTGGCCAATAGCCTTTTACAATATCTCATACTCAGGTCATTTATTACAATGGTGGAAATGCGGAAAAATGTGGTCTTTTAAAAGACCGACTAAACTCTGAACTTTGTCATATGAGCACTGACTGCTCAATCTTTGGCGGCTCATCAGGAAATCCAACTTGTGCAAACTGGTGAATAACATGCCCTTCACCCAGATTCCCTCCTCACATGGATGGAGAGATTTCTGGGATAAAGGTAGCATTTAGAAGGATATACCGGGATAAAGCATTGCTTAATGAGATTGAGGCAGACTTCGTTGAGTTCTCCACTAGCACTAAGAGGTTTGGAGGGTATGATTTGCTTGAAGACAGGGGGGTCAAAGAGGCCTATCTATGGTGGGCAACTCATGGGGAAGCATACCCTATTCTATAACAGTTAGCCTTCAGGGTCCTTTCTCAGGTTACTTCATCCTCTTGTTGTGAGGGGAATTGGAACACATATGTAAATTTGTACAATGTGAAAAAGAACAGGATTGAGCAGTCGATGGTAGAGACAATGGTGTATGTGCACACCAACCTTCGTCTTATTTACAAGAAAACGTAAGAGTGGTTGAAGGGAAAGACAAAGATGTGGGATGTCTTTCCTGATGATATGGGTTTGGATGGCAATATTGAGTTGGCATTAGCCAACATGGATCTTAATGAATCAGTCTTAGAGCCAATCACTTTTGATGAGGACAATGACGAGCCTCATGATGAGTCATCCACCACACCAACAGATGGAGCAACAGAGCTTGGATTGGGCATAGAGGAGGAGGAGGATGGAGGACATGAAAGTGGTAGTGATGTTGATTATGACATGGAGGAGGACTATTGACATTGACAATGACTCTAATATCTATGAGATATGAGATTCCTACCTATTTTGTATCTAGACTCTACTCTATTTTGTATTTTGGAGTAGAATTCCCTCAACATTTATGTAATACAGTTTTATTTTGATGACTTTAAGACTAAAGTTAATGAGAAATCTGCAAACTGCTATTTAGTATGTATGGTTCATTCACATTAGTTCTAAATTCTAATGTTACATCATACATGTATTATATCATTGTATAATTTGTATCATGCATACGGTATCGGACTATTAGTATGTCTATGTTCTATGAGTATGATGTTTAGAGTTTGATTGATTTGTATGATGTATCTTTTTCGGAGTTGATGATGTATCACTGATCAATATCTACTATGATTTATCAACATTTTGTTTATTTCAGTAATTTTTAACTTATATATATATATATATATATATAACATGTCCCCCATGTCCTGATTTCGAGGGTTGTCGAGTCCGTATCAGATACTCGTATTCCCGTGTCCTTTGTGTCCCGTGTCTTCGTGTCAGGTGACTTAGACTCCAACATGGAACTCTCCTGCACCTTAAGGGGGGAAGTACATCGATGAAATGAAAATGGTTGGTGGTCAACCAAAACTACCAAATACATTGTTCAAGTTAAAATGGTTAGTGGTCAACCAAAACCACCATATACATGTTGATATTATGGAAGCTGTGAGAGGTATTAACCTTTGACGAGTCTAGAATATTTCGGGAAGCAAGAAAAACCCTAGAAGGTTAGGAAATAACCTTACAAGACAAGTCGGTTCAAGACAATAATTTATATTAGATTATTATCCTCGAGAAGTAGAAGTCGACCCAATTAGGTCACTTGGAGGGCTATCAATAAGAGGGTGCTAGAGTTCATTTGACACACTCGTTCTCACAACTGCATAAGGACAAGTAGTGCGCATCACAAGAGGAGAGCTGCAACTACAACAGTGGTAACTTGGGCTTTGGTTATGGTTGGACTTTCTGCTTGGTTATGGTTTGGACTTTCTTCTTGGTCTTTGGTTATCTTTGCTTGGTACGCTAGCCTTGGAGAGATGTACGCTACCTTGATTGGATGTTGGTTCTAAGGTTTGCTTCCGGAATTATTCTGCATGTCAAGGTTAAGGTGCTTGGTGGTGGCCTTTGTGCCTATGGTTGGGTGACAATATTTGTAGATTTTTAATGACAAAAATCAACAAACTGAAATTTCTGTCAAACACTTAGCAACCTAGAGATAACTGTCTTGCATGAACTTAATAAATGCCTCAAACCCACATTCAGAAATTACCATAAGTAGAAATACACATTGCTAAGCAAAATAGCAGTGGAAATAACACAGTGGACAACAACTGATAACACCCAAAAATTTAGGCAAATGCCAAGGAAAACCCCAATGTGGGGAAACCCAACGAGAGAGAGAGAGAGATATTATTCAGCTTTTAGGAAAGTACATTACAGTAGCAAAACCACATTTCCAGCCAATAAATACCTCACAACACCAAAACTGTCCCAATAAATTCTGCCTCTAAAAATGTGCCAAATCTGTACTGTTGTACGACCTCTTCCGTACCTCGTTTTTTTGTGCCCACAGTCAGTTGTACGAACTGTTCCATACGACCCATAAACAACAAACATAAATATGAAATCCGCCTTGAAAATCGTGCCCAATCCTGCCTCGATTTTCGTGCCAAATCCGTACGAATGTACGAAATTGTACGGACTGTACGGATCCGTACAATACGACCTCCCACAACAGAAAAATAATTCGGCCAAAAACTCACAGATTTGTTTTTTGGGATTCATGCCCTCCTTCCTTGGAAAACGTGCCCTCTTTGTTGCTCATTTTCCTCTCTCAAGCATACTCAGAAAATCTCTCTCAATCTCCTCCTGATGTCTTCTCAACATTCGACATGTCTTGCACACTACCAAATACATTCTTTTATAATTTGAAAATGACATTTTCCCCCCAAAGTGTCTTTTCACCTTCCCCAACCCTAAATTCAAAGGCCAAGATTAGATCTTGCCTTTTTCAAGATCAAGGGTCATGATCAATTCCCTCCAAAATGAATCAATTTTACTTTATTTTATTATTCCTTGATTAAATCACTTAATTAATTAATTAATTAACCATTTTACCTCTAAAAAGTGATTTATCCATCCTGATGGCTTCTTCGACCACTGAAAGTCACTTCTCATCATCTTATCCTGTAGTGCTCTTTCTCCCGATTCCGATGAACTATTACACTAAGAGGTTTCTCCAAGTAATATGCCCATTATGACCTTCTTAGTGAATTTAATTAAGATATGACCCATAATAACTCAAAATTACGGAAATCGTCGGAATGCAACGAAACCAAAGCCTGGCTGTGCGGAATGGATCCTGATGATGATCGATGCAAGTCGGGCCCAAATAAGCCCCTTAATATCTCCCGAACTCTCTGTCACCCCTATCTGGCTACTCGGGTAGGCACAACACTTTGAAATGTTGTAATGTTATAATGTCCCAAAATGGGGACATTACAGTCCTCCGTACCGAAATATTGCTTGTCCTCAAGCAATAACTGAATCCAACTACATATGATACCGGGGTCCCATATCCACCTATGCGACACAAGGTAGACTCCCCTCAAGATGTGGTCTCTCCAAGTGCTCACCACGCATGACACCCACATGCTCATGATGGGTAGAATGATCAATGGCCAAAGAATCTCAGTCAACTCCCCAAGCAACGACTCTACTCGAAACTCAACTCGATCAAANACCAAGCACTCCAATCCCTGGATCCCATATCAAAATGTGAACTGCAATGCCCTGTGGAGTATTGTTCTTTAACATATCAATACCATGAGTCTCCTGCACATAAAAGATGGCCTCAACCCGAAATGGGTCTATCCTACTAGACCATACCAAACTCGGCATGACCCCCACCGACTGAACATGCTGTTGCCATACTGAGGTACTACAAGACCTCAACGAATCACCAGCGAGTGACGTGCTCTCCCCAATATTGAAACTCAATGGAAAATCAAAGTGACTTCCCTTTGCAAACGTCCACTCGTCTCCATCAGTCAATGAAATGCCCAGCCTTGTAATCCCAGGGTCCCATGCTAGTCTCTGACAGGGACCATCATGTTGATGCTGCTCTACTCTGATCATGACTATTTGCTCAAAGTATCCATATTGGACCCTCCACGCATGGATCCTCATAAGATGAAACAAACTATCGACCCAATGGACTCCAGG
>JASDQU010010532.1:0-42043 GCA_032191745.1 Picea mariana | reverse complement strand
TAGCCTTCCAACTCACCCATTGTTTGTCCCCACACTCCACATCACATTCCAACTCATCAATCCAAGCCAAAACCCTAAGTGGTGCGCCCCCCTCCTTGAGATTTTCTCATTTGCTTGGGTTTTGACACATGGCTCTCATCCAAGAGGGGTCACTTTGCCTCTTGAGCTATAAATATATCCTCTCCTCACTCATTCACTCACCATTCTTTGAGCTAAGGTTATGCTACTGAAATTTCTCCCCATCTCTCTTGCTCTTTGCCTCTTGCTCCCATCTCATTTGCTCTTGAGAGTCTTGGAGCAACTTGTTGCTGCAACACTCTCCCATTTGATTAATAAAGCTTTGGAGGATTTTGGAAACACCAAGAGTATTCTGGTTGGATTCTTACATATGAGGTGACATTGTAATGTTTAAGTTTCTTGTGTAGCATTGAGTAGATCTTTGGCAAAGTAGTTTGCTAGGGTAGATTAGCAAAGAGTATTCTTGCTGGTTTATATAGATTGGATAGCTAATCATTTGAAGTATTTCATGTTGTTAGTCTATTCATACATATTATCTACTTCCATGCTTCATGTTTGGCCTTGATTTTTGCAGGTTCACTTCAAGGGATTGTTGGGAAAGCCTCGGAAAGGAGTCTTCCCTCAAAGCCCTCTCAAACTCCAAGCTTTGTAATCTGAATTTTCTGTTCATTCTTCATTCATATTTCAGTAAACTAATCATCTTAGATAGATCACATAAACTATACTTTCATTTGGAGATTTTATGTGAAAAATTTCTGCGTAAAAACCAAAAATTTTTCTTAACTTTGTTGTGTTGTGCAGCATTTCCAGCAAGCATTTGTTTGTTGGTTTGTGCAGGTTCTTACCAGAAACAAGGGGATATGCTGCTCAAATCCATCCATACAACACTTCAAAAGCTTCCACACTAGTTGGGTAACTTTCCCCTTCTCTTTCTCATCTTTTCTAGCATTGTAGCAAGCCCCCGGGAAGTTTCCTTGAGGCTTGCATTCTCTTGTATCATTTTTGCACTCTTGTATTTCATTTCAGCAAGTTATTGTTGCCTACACCTTGGGAGAGTGATTGGCTAAGCCAACCCTCCAAAATCGTTGGACTAGAAGATAGAGTTTCTTGAAGCATTCTTTATTTCTTGCCCCACTTGTCATTAAGACAAGGTTGTGTGGCTAGCATAGTTTAATAATTGTTATCTTTTCTTTTACAACCCTCTTTGGCACAATATTGGTAGGCTTGACCTCCACCTTGTGCCATTGTGAGTGGTTTTCCTTTTTCAAGTTTTGCTTAAGATTTAATTGCCTACACCTTGGGAGAGCAACCCCCAATATCGTATGGCTAGATTAGTGATGTGATGATAATGTGCTAATGGTTAAATGATTTGCAATCTTTTATAGTTTTTTTCATACATTCACTAAATCGTAGCCTAAGCCTTTGAGGCACAAATCTTTTACTTGCTTTAAGTCTCTTATATCTCAATGCATAATACACACATGGTCAAGTAGATATCTTAAAGCAATCCTTTATTTTGTGCAAGCTTATTGTGTTTCAAGTTCTCATCTTATTTGGTAAGTGAATGGTGTATGGTTGATTATATTTTCAGCAATTACTTAAATATTTAGCTTGCTTTCTTCATGGAATAGTTTATGTTATTGAATGGTCAGAATCTCAAGTGTTGTTCCATTGGGCAAGTTGTTCTTGCCTTCTTCATAGCACGTCTTTTTCATATACTTAACACATGTTATGGGCTATCACATGATGGCGTGAATGTCTCTATGTTTTTTTCAGCTTCTATTTGCAAGTTCATATGTGTTTACATGCTGCAATTTCATAAGTTATAACACATTCACAGCAGTCACTTTAAGTTTCGGTTTTGGGGATAAAGCACTATTTTTGGGCACCTAAAATTCATCTAAAACACTCATAACACATCTTAAGACTTACCCATAAGTCATAATAACATTTTAGACCAACTAGGACAACCTAATTCCACCATCTTCACCATCTAAAATGGGGATTGGGGAGGGCAGCGGGCGGTAGTAGCAAGGGACTGTCTCGTGGTGCACCAGGTGTGTGTCCTTCTCGTGAAAACTCAATTCTTTGGGTTGACTGTGACAGTTAGGGTGGGCCTCGTTGCCTTACTATCTTGAGCATCCAGCAGCCATTTGGCAATAGAAGGAGGAGGATTAAGGTTCAACACTTAGTTAGGGAGAGGGCAAATAAAATTTATCAAATCTTTAAACAACTCCTAACCACTTAGTCTCCTAGACAATCTTTACCTTGGCATATCTTTTGATGGTTGTTTAGAAGTCTATTTTGCAAGCACATTTACATTTCTCAATCTATTATGCAATCTTGTGGTTTGAATATCTAAGTGTTATATCCCTTGAGCATTGATTTTCCAAGTATTTACATCTCTTATTTTATGCTCTTTATGGTGTGATTCAACAAGAGATAGTGCATCCATTTGGAGGCATCATCTTGTTGAGTCTTGAGTGCTTTAGTGGTTGCCATTGAAAAGCAGTCCAATTCTTATTAGGGCATGCTTGGCTTTATGTGAATGATTTAGATGGTTTGAATATCTTTTGCTCACATTCCAAAGCACTTGTTATTATTGTGCATTTGTATCTTGTATCCTTGTAGCATTTCTTATTCTTTGTGTAAGTAATTGTATCTTTGTTGTGGGATAGTTGTAATCTCGTTTTACTTGTAATCTTTTGTAATTGAACCCCCTCAAAACTTAGTTGACCCCTTGCCCAACCTTTAGGCACTAGTCTTAGTTGACTTAAGGAAGGGTTTGCTTGTCATCAAAAATCTTGCACTTTGCATTTGTTGCCTTAGCATCATAGGTTAGTTTTCCCCTTAACCTTTAACAAATTAAAACCAACTCCTAGAATTTCAAAGTTAAAACACATCTAGTAACTAGGGTTTACCCCCCCTTGGCTTCCCTAGGAGTAAGCCTGGAAGGAAGAGGTTCCAGTCAAGGTGACAGTGTGGACTCTGAACCTAGTCATTGTGCCTCCAAGGACACACTAAGTGAGCTGGACTTTGCTCACGTTTGCAAGTGTGTATTAGGACGGCAACACTATGCTCCATTAATTCTATCCATCCATTCATGCCCAAATTATATTCATGACAAAACATATTAACTTGCTCATTTTTGGATCTAGAGGATTCTCCTTCATTATAAATTTGCAAAAAACTTTGGCAAGTTGATTCTTCATGAAATTGCCCACAAGGTCTACAATATGGGATAACTTGATGGTCAACCAAGTTAGTAGATTCCAAAGGATTTGGTTGTCTTTGCTCTTGTGGTGGTCTCTTTTGCCACTTATCATTTGGCATATGATGGGGTATGTTGCCGCCTTATACACACCTGAGGTAACGTGGAAGAAACCTTCAATCCACTTGGTATGTTCTTGAGGGCAAGTTTCGAGTCAAGGTGCTGTCACCTGATCTTCAACTCCTCCGTCTAGGCCAACTCCTAGCGAAGCCAAGGGGGGTAGTCCCTATAAAAATAATCTAAGACTCTTTTAAACTAAGAAAAGCAAAAAAGCTACTTCTAGGAGTTTATTGCTTAATAAAACAAATGCATTCATCATCATTTGAAATAATCAATAAACCATTTGTCCATAATCATGCATATATCAAGTAGGATACGAGATCTGCAAGATTAAAACATATTAGTTAGACAATTGCATGAATGTAGAAGATTGCTCACATACATAAAGATAAACCAGTTGTACCAGTGCCTTAAAAGGAGTCGTGGGCAATTGTTGATCGAGTGTTTTATTAAGGTAAATTAAAGTTAAGTTAATGAGAGAATATGTGGCCTCTTTAGAGGCTAGCTCTTTGTTTGGAAACTTGTGGAGAACTTACCAAAACCCAAGAGGTCTCACCAGTAAGTTCACTAAGGGCGTCGAATGTCCAAAACGGGTGGGAAACCAGGTCCCGAGAGGGCCCGCCTTACTTCACAAATTACCCTTAGGCGTTTTCCCATGCATTGAGCTAACAACTCCGAGATTTCCCTAATTAAACTACAAACAAGGTTTATTGACTTTGCAAGACTGAAAAAGATAAACTTTGTAAATAATTGAAAGAGCTTTGCAAGAAAATTGAAAAATTGAACTTGCAAGAGTTAATGCTAAAAGTTGAAAATAAACTCTAATTTAAACATCGCACAGTTTGTAGCTAGGTCAAAAGGCTAGAAGACAAAGGCCAAACTAGCGTAACAGGAACCTACCCCACCCAATGTCACCACGATGGGGAGTTCTTTCTCTTTAGGGAGGCTAGGCCCAGGGGAGATGTCTCCGATAACCTGGAGTTTTGAAGAGGCTAAGGTATAAAGGTCAAAATAAAATTCCCTCTTCACAGGTCACCTCCAAGAGCAAATAGTTGGGCTAAACAGCCAATAATGAAGTGTAGGCCCAAATGAGAACACCTGCCCAAAAAAAAACAATAGCAGACTAATATATGTAGGCTATGATTCAAAGGGTTAGTACTTCATATAACTATCTAATATCAATGTATAAGCAATAGATATTGACGAGATAAATGTTTATTAATACAACAGTGAAATAATATCAATTCATCAATAACTACCAAGATGATGTAGCAATCTGTGTGTCAAATCAATCCTTTATTCAATAAATGGTTTTAAACCATCATCTATTTGTCTATAAAAGAGAACTTGCTGCGTCAAGATGGAATAACCAAGGATGATGTCAGCTTTAGGGTTAGTAGTTTAGTTAGGGTTTCGTTTTAGCAAATAGTTAAGAGTTTGTTTGACCACTATCACTTCAATGTTGGAGGCCTAAGATCAGTGCCTAAGGGTAAATGGAGTCAAATTAAGGGAGGACGCAAAGGTTGAAGGAAAAAGGCTAAGGACTAGAGGGAAGGGTTCTGAAGTGCTGCAATGACAGGGCCCCAGAAACAAAACCCTAGGGGAAAGAGGCTCACTCTGGTATTGCTTAAGCAAGGCCTCGTGCTCTTTCCTCCTTCCTTAGGTTTAACTTGGCAAAACGGCTAGCATAAAAGATAAATCAAGACACGAGGGTGAGGTGAGGGAGAGTGTTGCTAAAGCAAGGCCCTATCACCAAACCCTAGAAGCAGCATGGCCCTAGGTGTAGATAACCTAGGCCTAGGACATCCCCTCCTTCTTGAATTTTAAAGGGATGGCTAGCACAGGGGAAGAAGCAATAAGAGTGTATCAATGGCTAGGCTCTTCCTTCCTTCTTCAATGGCTGAAAATTTCTCTTTTAGGGGACATGAGACAACGATCTACATGTGTGTTTGTCCCCTAGGGTTTTAAAATCAGCAAAGTTTATAATAAATGCAAGAATATAAGACTACAACCATTCAATTAAGAAGTTTTGCAGAAAAAACACTTACATATCATGATGAAATAGCATTGCAAACCCTAGTTGTAAACCTTCCTTCAAGAGAAATGCCAAAAATGCCAAGAAATGCCTTCCTTCAACAAGTGCGCCTCACTTAAAGAGAAAAAATACCCAAGTAGGGCGCAAAAATCAGATCTCACTAATGAGTGAGTGTTGTGTTATGTCAAAATGAGGATAAAACTTCTCAATATATACTATATCAATGACCTTTAATTAATTTTAGGTCATAAAAATTAGCCGACAAGGCTTTAAACCAAAATCATATTGTTTTTACATTAAAATGTCAAATTAAAACCCTAACTGAGCTGTAATAAAGGTAAAATCTCCTTCAAGGGAGGCGCTAGCCCCTTTTAGGGAAGATGAGGCATCTAGGAGAAAAACGTTAGCCCCCCAAGGGCTTCTCCAACATGCCACACGTGCCACTGCTGCCCAGTCTGCCTCCAAGAATGACCATGAAGCTGGATGACGTCATGGCAAGGATGGAGATGCTCTGAGCCTTCCAAGGCCAACGTTCCACTGAAAAGGGGTCATTCCCCCTAGGCCGAGCTCTGCCAAAGTGCCTCGAGTGAAACATCCTCTTCTTCTCAGGTGCAAAAGCTCGGTCAAACACTGTCCTGTCTCTACCCCTCTGACGAGGTCTCATCAACCATCTGATGGGCTCTTCAGCGCCATGGAGGTCCGAACTAATCATCTCCCCATGTGTACCGGTCCAAATGGTACCTGTCCGTCGGGCATGGTCCTGCACATCAAAAACTACACCCTCCATGGGCTCATTAGTCACAGGGATCATAGAAATGTTAATCACATTTCATCATTAATATTATCAAACATGAATAAAAACCCTGATATATCATCCAATAGCTCAAAGACATTACAAAAACCTACAATACAAGGTTGAGAAAAAGGACAAGATACCCTATTGGGCTAGTATCCACAAGGAAAGGAAAGTTTCCAAGGGGTTTCATCCAAGCCATGTAAATGAGGTGATGTGGCTAAGGGATGTCCAAACATACGGGTAGAGTGAGAGCCAGGGATGCATGATATTACCTGTGGGTGCCTTTGTAGAAGGCGAGTTGTACCCGTCATGGATGCAATTTTTTGCAAGCCCATTCTTGCCTTTATTCTTTTCTTTATTTGTTTTTTCTTCTTCTTTTTCTTTTTATTCAAGGACTAACCAGAGGAAGGACACTGCCTTGGCGTGGTGACCAGAGCTAACAGTGTTACCCACAAGTACTTTCACAAAGATGATAAGGCTGGCTCGTGATGAGACCCCCTTTCCCTTGGCCATGCAACCAAAGGTCACTGCCCTAGCATGGTAACCAGATGGTGGAAATGTCATGCTGTTAGGTACCCATGAACATAATAGGTTGGCTCGTGACGAGACCCCCTATCCTCTTAGCTAGGTCTTGTTTGTTATTTTCTTCGAGTCCCTCTTGTTTCTTGCTGAGAGGCTTTTTTTATTGCCTTCTCGAGGATCCCTAGGCGAGGCATCTCAAGGTTTTATTTTTAGGCTTTTATCTTTTACCAGCTGCTTTTACCTTCTGGGCTTTTAGCCCCTTCTTCCCACGAGATAAGGTGCAACCCCACAAACAGATCATCCTAATGCCCGGACAGGGGAATGGGACAGATGAGCGGGAGATAAGATGGAAAAGTGGTGGTATGATGGGAGCGGACGATGGCTCTTCAAAAATCCCCCCGGTGGCAAACCAAAACCCATGGGTACAGGCTTGCTAGGAAATCCTGTCAATCCCCCCAATCATGGTCAAGTGGGTTAATGTAAGATCCAAGCAATCGTCAAAGATAAAAGGAGTAATATGCATATATCCAAAGGTTATAATGATCAAAAGTGACACATACCATGATACCTGGACCAATTACCTCATGGAACAAGATCCTTCTCCGATACAAGACCAAGCCGATGGTGATGGATGTTGTTGTTGCTGACAAGATGAATCTGACGAAAGAAGAAAAGGATGGGCCTCCAGGGCCATGCTCAGGTCAATCCTACTCTCGGTACTCCATGTCTAGGACCTGTGGGCCTCGAGACATGATCTCCTAGTTATCCCTAGAAATCGAGGATAACAATTGAAAATATTTTTTAGACATGCATGTGAAATGTGAGTTTTTATGTGTGTTAGATTTGCTTATGATTGCATGTGTGTTTAAGATCAAAAGATTAAACTTGCACAGAAAGAAAGTAAAGCCAAACCGCGACACACAAATCCCCCTAATGGGGATGAAGAAAACTGGGCACAAAAGGGCCCGTTTTTATTACGCTTATTACAATGAGAACTAAGTTCTCTTTGATCTTCTTCTTAGAAACTTGGATCCTTATAAGTTTTGGATCTTAAAAATTACAAGAAAATTAGAGAAGAAAAATCTTCTTTGATGAAGTAGAAATGCCCCGGGGTGCTCCGAAAGCCTTGATTTTGCCAAAATCAAGGGAATCTCCCCTTGTGCCTGTTATTTCTGCAAGAAAACAGCAAGCAATTAAATCCCAAAGATGTCCAAAAACTTGAGTGGTGGCATCTCTCTTGAGTTTACAGGAGATGTGGCAACCATTCTCCATCACACTTGGCTCAATCTCTCTTGGATGGTGCACCCTCCCCCATTGGGATCTATGCCCCACTTGCTATATAATGAAGCTCACCCCTCACTCTTTGGTTAATGAGAGTTTAGGTGAAGTTTGCTGTTGTACCATTGTTGTAATACTTTTCATTGGAATAAAGAAGGCTTTGGAGGTCAAGAAGGTGGTTTGTGTTAATGTGTGGATGCTAATTGTCATGTGCTTTAAATGTATGAGGTAATTGTAGCTTAGTTGCTTGTATTTGATTTGTTAATTTGGCCTTTGAGGGGGTGTTGTCACCCAGTAGGATAGGATCTATTAATTTGGTTATTTCTTAGATCTTATTGTTCATTTACATTAGCGGCATTCGATTTGCATGTGTGTTTCAGCTAACTATCATGCTATCCAAGTCTCTATTGTAGGTGACACCACATTTAACGGTTGTGTGCAAGTATTCTTAAGCTTACAGGTTCTTATTGCTTGGAGAGGTGGCTGAGCTAGCTTGCATCTTCCACAACTCCAAGATTCTAAAGACATAGTCCCTCATCATTCCACCAGGAGACTCCATTGCCCAAGGGTTCATAGCTATCAAGCTTCTCTCTCTCCTCAAAATTCTAAATAGTTCTTGGTTAGTTTATTCACATGCATAAGTAAATATAAGTTTCAATTTGTAAATCAAAAGTAGATTTCACTTTTGCATGCATGCATGTTAGATCTATTTCACATTTAAAGTTTCATCATTCTAAGAAGATCTAGCATAAAAAAGTTTCTTTTTTAGCAAGTATTTCATAGTTAAATTTTAAGGCTAAAAGGCAGAGTTAATTTTAAGAGCTTTCATTACATATTTGGAAATCTTAGTGCCATTTTGTTTGTTGTCCTGAACAGCAAACAAAATTCACTAAGAAATCTCGCTTTCTTGCTTGCTTTCTTGGTCTTTTGCTAACTTAATTCATAAAATTCACTTGGTAAATTTTGGGCATAATCTAACATCTTTTGCAGGCTGTCCCAAAACACTTTTGTGGCACTTTCCTCCACTTTAGATTGCTTTTTTTTGCAGGTTAGTGAACATCCAAGGGGAAATTTTGTCGATTTTCGAGGATCCGGAGCATCCGAGACCACCCAAGGCACCTAACCTTCGTCCAATATTAATTTTCTCTCATTATAGTAAGTTTGTTGCTCTTGAGTTTATAAAAGACCATCAAACCTTCTTCCAAAAAAGATTGTAACTCAAAAGTAATAGGGGGATACCCACTAGCCATCACAATCCCCCCTAGCCCAGGGAAAATCATGTCCTTTTTTCATCTGCATCAAGCATGTGTCCATCATTCTAACTAAAAAGATAAAATAAACTTAAAATAAACCCAATCATGGAAAAACAGTGAGCTTCGTTTCAATTTCTTAGATTAGTTAGTTTGGATTTCAATTTTGCAATTTATTTCAGTTATTTCAATTTGGCAAAATAACGAACCTTCCCCGTCAAGGCCTTAGTATGCTCTCGGCCATTGCGAGCTTTGCTTGATCTATGGCACGATCAGAAAGGGACCTGAGTTATGTGGAGTAGTTTAATTAGGAAAATCCTTTTTCCATTATTGCTCATAGGGACCAATACTCGTGGAATTGCATGTGAGTTCAGGGGGATACTTTGAGACTTAGTTTCTCTCCTCATTGGAAGTTTTGCGGTTTTGCTTGTACCCATTTGAGAGATAATTGTTAAAGGGCCAAATCATAGCTTAGATTTTACTTTTCACACTTATAACCATGCACTCACGAGTGGACTCGCATTATCGATCCACTGCACTTATCTAAATCCAAGTGAAACCCCTAATTAATAAAACTTACCAAGAGCATTGCAACACATCTCGCAGCAACACTTTACTTTTGGCACTGGTCTACAAATTTCTTTTTTGCTTATTATGAATATCTCTCATTTACCTTCAAGTATTCTTATTTGCTTATCAGTTATCTTGAATTTTTTGATTTGTTTAATATCTTACGCATAAGCATTTCTCTTATGGTGTCATATGCTGCTAGATTAGTTGTTATTGCTTTTGTTTCATATTAACTCCTAGAATAATTTTGTGCTTAAATTTAATCAAGCCTTAGATTCTTTTATTGGGGACCACCCCCCTTGGCTTTGCTAGGAGTTAGCCTAGATGGAGGAGACGAGTGTCAGGTGACAACTACTCGACTCGATAGTTTCCCCAAGGCCACATCCAATGGATTGAATATTTCTTCCCCGTGACCCCGAGGTGTGGATTAGGCGGCAACAATGCCAATATCAAATGGTATTTCATGGCTTAGATAATTGAAGTGATCGAACATTGATCGTATTTGCATAATAGATCTCTACTAGCACTAAATGTGATTGCTATTCCTATAATTTTGGGAGCACRTCTCTTATTGTCTTGTTGCACGTTTTGAACCTTTCATTTACAACATATTTCATATTGCCTTTATACTGCCTTGCTTCTTGGATCAGATGAATGTAGTAATATGATGGATTAGYTTCCCAAATCTGAGCGTTGATATATCACTCTTGGCATGTACACACTTGTTGTCTCATTGCACATCTTGACATCATTTGCAGCATTGTGATATCTGATTATAGTGAATAAGTTGAGCACACGTTTCTTTATATTTCTTTGGTTGCTACAAGTTTGAATGACCTAAGTGATTCTCTTGCACGAACACACAATTTAAAGTTTAAACATTGTTATTTGTTCATACAAAACTATTGGTACCCTTTGTTGTCACATCATTGCTTGTCTGAAATCATAGGTTGTGAACATTATCATATCTGCTATGCCTATCTACTCATTGATTGCTGAATTTACGGTGAGCTATGGCTCATGTATTTCTTCAAATTTTCTGGTACCAATTACTTGAACCATAACTACAGTAGCAAACCAAGATTACAAGAAGAATAACCATGCACAAGAACACAAGTATCCTAGGAAACCCTTCTCAACAAGGGAAGAAAACCCAGCCAAATCCTTTGCTATATTCTTCAAGAGAAAGACCTTCACCACTAAGAAAGACCTAGCACACAAGAGGGTGCTCAAACCCTAGAACTCTAGCGCCCAAGAGAGGTGCACACCTTTTCCCAAGTAGATGTATTTGCTGTAATTTCCAAACACACAAGAAATATATGATTCCACAATGGGGAATCATCCCTTACTTATATTAGACTTGTCCAATCAACAAAGGCATCTATTGGCTCAGCAGGGCCGACCTCTCTAAGTCACTTTATAATTTATTATTATTATTAATTATCTTTTACATTTATTATTAATCACATTAAGGTGGGGTTGATCTGTACCCTTTACATAATAATTAGGGTTACAGGTAGGTCTAACTCTTGAACAATATATAGCAAAGGATCTGATACACCCACTAGTGTTCATCCACTAGGAGCACATCCATAGGGATGTCAAAGCTCTGGTTCACTGCATTACACAGAAGAACCAGATCTTCACACGTTCACCTGTGCTCATCCACAAGCACGTCCACTCTACAGATCTTCTTTCTCACTGCCTCATACAAGAGAACCATCTGGAGTCTTCTCGTCAACTCTGCTTGCTCAAAGGAGGCTAATACATCATCTTCATTTCTTTTCACATGACGATGCACCCAGCACTTTGGGATTTCACATGTTCACCTTGTGCTCAGCCACAGGCACGTCCAACTCATCAGATCGCCTTTGCCACTGGATAATCATCTGGAGTTCTTCTCTCTCTCTGAATGGAGGAGGTCATCTCTATGTTCCTAGCTCTGTCTCAGGCAGGAACCACGTACCCTTCTTAGGGTCTTTCTCCGAGGTTTGTAAGCTGAGAGAAAGACTTACATAGCTGCAATGATCCACACCTCACAGGTTTGTAAGCTGGAGAATGTCTCACATAGCTGCAATCATCAACATTGATTACTATGCCACTTGCTTGCGGCATTTCTTGGATGATAGTTTGAACAATTTTACTTATCTTGCTACCCTAATAGTGCATTTTCTCTGATCATATTATGCCTTATACTCAACACTTCAAATTGTCCACAAATTGAGCAGGCTTTGTATTGGTCTCGTTCCTCAAACAAAAATACATATAGTGCGTTAAACTTGATTGTTGATAAATGATGAACGGATACATGTGTGCTAATGTTGCATTATTGTGAGCACTTTTAGTGTTTAGATTAAGCATATTTTTTACATTGGGTTGGTGCTTTGCAATATTGATGTATGAATATGAATGATATATGGATGCGACACAAGCTCTTGTTTCCAAGCATTTATTGTCTTCTCTTATTTGACTTGTATTGTCTCTTAGAGAAGATAAGCGACCTTAAGTCAAACCAAGTCTTTGTCCTCTCCTGTACAAGTTACAATGATAAGACTTAGTATTAACCCCTGAGGAAAACCGTCCTTAGGTTAGGAACCCTAGCATAGAAGTGTAGAGGCAAGGCCATTGAGGTGACAGTGGGCGTCTTTCTTATTCGTTGCCCCAAGCTCTCCCCTGCAGGGCGGGACTTTCCCTTCGCGAAAGTTTGAGCAGTAACACAAGTAAAAGTCTAATTGTTTTGAACTTAGATAGATAATCTTCAATACAAGAGAAATCATTGGGATTTAAAGAAATTTAATTGCTTTTCAATCTTGTGGGCTCGAATCTCATTGTATTTACCAAATATAGCTTCCATCTTTTCCCAAGCTTCATCTGGGTCATCAATTCCTTGAAGGTGAAATCGTAAATCACTAGA
This sequence comes from Picea mariana, assembly GCA_032191745.1. Classification (NCBI taxonomy): domain Eukaryota; kingdom Viridiplantae; phylum Streptophyta; class Pinopsida; order Pinales; family Pinaceae; genus Picea; species Picea mariana. Next base: position 29,329 of record JASDQU010010532.1, on the reverse strand, counting down.
GATGGGCATTCCAATTAATCCACATGCTTCGTCATTTTTATTATCCCATTTGGCTTTCTTTACGGCATCAGTGAGGGATTTTTCTTTTCCCAAATTCAGCGGGTAAAGTCCTTTACTTCATAATGTTGAATTTTTTAATTCTCGGATCTTGATAGTTATTGCCTTATCATTTCAAAACAAGATTCACTTTCATACCACAGTTATCATAGAATAACTATACACTGAAAATCTAAACTATAACAATGCAGCGAAAATAACAAGATCTAGAAATATTAACCATGCACAATAGACACAAGAACACGAGTTTATCGTGGGAAACCCAACCTTGGGAGAAAACCCAACAACCTTTCTTATAGAAGAATCCAGTCCAAGATATTACCAGTACATCACCATCACCAGATCAAAATACCATATAGAGAAGATCCTCCCCAAGCCTAGTGTCTCCAAGAGCTAGCATCTCACTAGAATAGCCAAGATACAATCAAGAGAGAGCTTCTCCAAGTCTAGCGCCTCTCCAAGTGTGGCACACTCACCAAGATAGCAAAAACTCCAAGATATAGCGAAATTACCACAACTGCAACTGACAACTGCCTATTGCGCACTGCAGAAGGAGATTTGTGTCTGTCTGTCCAAATGAAATGATCCAGCCTGTATTTATACTAGTCCAGGCACCTTTCTGTGGGGCCGACTTCTCGTTCTGGGTCTTCAATTTTACTTTATTATTTTTTGTCTTTTACTGGTGGGGCCAATTTCTCTTCCTGGGTCTTCAATTTCTTTCGGGGGCTTCTTTAATGGTCAAATGGGTCTTCTTGTACTTCCTTGTGGAGAAAGACTGCTTGAAGTTGCAAAAATTCAACACATAATACATCCTCCATACGAGATTTCCATGAGAAGTAGTTAGTACTAGTAAGCAAGAGATCAATTGGACTAACCATATTAAAATATGTAGGTAAGATGGCTTTAAAAGCAGAAACTCACTATCTGGATGGAAAGCTCTCGAAAAAATGGCTAGTTCCAATATAAACGGCACTAAAAACAGACTTTGAATGTCAAAGTTATGCCATTTTTAAGTAAGGCATAAAAGGTAACCAAAGTGCCACATGGCAAATAGAGGTTGGCCCACGTGGTGATGGAAGCACAATGAGGTCATTGAGTAAAAAGAAATTCCCTTCCTTCTCTAACATTTCCTATAAGCTCACTTTTCCAAATAAGTTACTTATGAAGTGACCCACATTTATAAAATAAGTGAGAATCACTTTTACAATGAAGTTACTTTATAAATTAAATTTGCATGAAAAAAGTAGCTTTGAAAAAAGAATATTAAAGTTAGTTTATAGTGATTCACTTCTATAATTTAAATGAAACACACTTTATAATAAAGTTATGTGATAACTTAAAGTTGCATGAACTTTTTCAAAAAGTAACTTAATGAAAAGAAAGACTTGAATTCAAGACCTCTTATTTAATAAAGTAATGCAAAATATATAGCAAATGTTATGGAGTAAGAGGGCTTTTTTCACTCTTTTCCTTGAAGTGCATGCTTACCCTAAAAACCTTTGTTTTTGCCTGCAAAAAACTTCAATACAGTCATACACAAAAACAAGCGAAATTTCAAAGAAGAAAAATTGAAACTTTGCAACAACCGGGTTAGATCTCAGTTAGCCTACATGGAAAATGAAAGTTTCCTCTATGTTTCTAATTTGTTGAGATCGCATAAAGCATAGAGCAAAGAGCATACACAGAAAAGAAAACCCTTTCCACTCTACTTTTAATTTGTCGAGTGCACAACAAAGAGCATACACATACCAGAAAGAATAGCAAACCGTGAATATAAACAAAAAAATGAAATATTGACTCACTAAAAAAATTTAAAAGGCATGATGAAACTTTATACCTCTCGATCTGACAAAAAAGGTTGTATCTTCGGCAAACAAAAACCTTTTCGAGTGAAATGAAAAGTGTTTTGACCCGAAAGCAATGCTCTAGATGCGATGGAACAGCCTACTTAGCCCAAAAATGCACAGAAATAGCAAAACCTGAAAAAAATTTCATACATAGGGTGACATAGGTTCGAGATCTCAATCAACAATGGGAGCGGATCTTCATACGGGCTCCGATACCATGTTCAAAAAAATAGGGTATTTCTACACAGGACGAACACCTTAAGCAACCGCTCACACCTTAAGCAACCGCTCACACAAAAAGATCAAAGATTTGTCGACCAATGTTTTATGTGGTTAAAACCCTCAAAGAGGGAAATAGTGCATGGCCCCAACCAACACGACCACTTGAGGCAATATATTAATGTAAAAAAAAAATATTGCACTAAGAGTTTCTCACAATTGATCTTCGGCAAATGACCCTCCATGCTCTTTTAATAGAGATTGTGGACCAATCAAGTGCTAAACCACAAATCAATATCACTGTTAGTATCGAGAAGAATATGAACCGTTGAATCACTTCATGTCTAGAACATATTGTGACCGTCGGATTACATAACTACAAATGCATACTAAAGAAACACACTTTTACCTAAAGACACATTAGACCAAGTTGATATTAACTAACTCTTGAGTGTCTAAATATCCTAACAGTTGTTGTAGCATTGTTTATTGAATTTTGTGGTTTCCAATTTGTCATCGGCCAAAGATTGGTTTCTATCACAAGAACAATGGAATTGGCCATAGCCAGCAAAGATGAAACCCACTCTGATACCAATTGTTATGAACCAAACGGTTCATCAACCAAGTATGCATCAAAAGAGTATAAGACTTGTAAATATTATGTTAGAGGAAAAAATAATAAGATATGATTGATATGAAAAGTGATGATACAGTTGAACAATGTGATCTCTTTATCTAGCACTGAAGAAATGTGTCACAATGAATGGCCATGACCTCGAGGATTTTAATTACTAATAATTAATAATTATATATATATTATAATGCATCAAATTTCAATTAAGATACAGAAAATTGTACAACTTACAAAAAAAGGGCTGCATAGCAACCACCACAAGCTATAGTCGAAAGGAATATAACCTAGCCAATCAAAATCAGTCACGCAGGGCCACTCAAAAATAAATTGCCATAAATTACCCCATGGCCAAGGCAGAAAGCAATCAATATATAAACATTAGGCCAACTGGCCAGAGCAAATGGAAAGATCGGGATGCTGCAGGAATTAAACCCATGTCAGATGAAAGATTTTTGTCCTTGAGAGGAGGCTCCCATCCTTCAACTACGGTCTAGGCATTAGCCACAATGGGCTCCCATCTGTTGTGACCTGCTTGGGTTCTTCAGGACGCTTTGGTTCAGATATGGCCAGACTCCAGAGGTACAGTAGTAAACTTGTTAAACCACAGGATCTCCAGCTTCCTTGTTGGAAGCCAGATTCTTCACCTCTCCCGGTGTTCCATTACAGCTCGGCCTGCTCTGTGATGGTGGCAATGGCTGCTGGAGACAAGGGACTGGGCAAATAAAACTATATATTATATAATTTGGTTTTATTATATTATATTATATTAGGTATATAACAGCCATTGGACAGTTAACAAATAAGGACCAGTGGAATACCTGCATCAATTAGATATCTTCTTCCATTACAGCCCAAAGCATCCTGCAAATCATGGAAATAAGTTTTTAAAATATTAAACAAGTCTTTCTTTCTTTTCCTGGAATTTCAATGACATTGCTGAATATAAGCATCAAATGAATTTTTACCATCTCTATTGTTTCTTGAATAAGATACATTGCTCAAGAGTGATGAAAAAACCAGTATGCAGTAATGTAAATCAAAAGATTCAAGCAAAAATCAAACCTGTAGATAACGATGAAGAAAAGAACGAGATAATAGCCAAGTTTGATCATGCGATATTTTTTCTCACCATTTAATAGATTAAAAATTTCTGTCACATCCAACAAATGCCTTCCACTGCTATACCTGCAACATAAATAAAAATCTCTATGAACTGCAGAAGGTAGGCCTGAAAATCAATATATGCTAAGGACAATAAGGCCAAGTTGGCCAACAAAAGAATAAAGGATATGCGAGCTTTTCTCATTCAATATTATAGCTTAATGAGAAGTTCTAGTATGTATTTCAAACTATAAGCAACAATCGTAAATTTTAAATCAACATCAAAAGATTAACAGAAATGTCCACAAAAATTCAGTGAAAATTAAACCAAAATTCAATATTTTATACCTGAGATGCAAACTTGCAAAGATAGCAGAGGAAATCTAGACAGATTTTCTGCCTCAAGGAGATTAGGTTCTCAATAACCATTTTGCTTCTGATTCCACACTACTACTAAACTTATTAAGACAATGTAGAAAGCAAAGTAGACATCTGTGTGTTTGTGCATCTTCATCACATCATCTCAGAAGTACTGAGCCATGCCAAAACACAATTCCTGCTAAAGAGGGAATATGGCACACTATAGCATATTAACAAGAGGTTAATGAGGATCAGGCGAATGGCTTTACAAGGTTTATAGGAATCCACTTTGATCTCCATGTCTTATATTTACAGAAAAATATTTACAAACAGTAGAGCAAAAAGTGGAAGGGTATATACAATGGAAATCATAATCTCTTCCGTAGAGCAACTGAAACAGAGATAAAGTCAGTATGCTACGGGCTCTAAAGTCTTAGCATCTTTGATCAACAAAGCACCTTTAGCCAGAAGCTGATGGCGTACCTCATCACACAACAAGGAACAAAAGGCAGACAATGAGCTAACCTCGTTCTCATAAACAGCTTTACATTGAATCTTCCGGAGAATGAGTAAAGCAGAAATCCTCACGCAAAATGCCAGAACCTAGAAAAGGCAAAATAGTGTAGAGATCAGCAATCTCCAAACAGGCAGCCTGACAATGAATGTGTCCTTAACACATCACTAAGTCCTGATCTTGCAGAAACTGCAAGCAGCTCTTAGCAAACCAATACTCCCAAAAAATATACTTCACAATGTCCGGCCAATGACAGACTAGGCAAAGACCATCTGAACGTCCACTCTTGACCAATCGGGCCTTGGCCAGAATCCCCTGATACATCACAAGCCAGGGAAAAACTCATGACTTATAAGAAAGACGAACAGACCAAACACTGTGAACTCTGTGCAAAGTGAACACCCAAATTGCCTATGAGACTGGAAGGTTAAGATCCAGCTAGATTCCATCATGCTAGTTCCACTACATGTGCATTGAGGTCTTCATAGTGAACAGAGCTTACTGCAAAGTCTGTTTCATCAGATTCTGAAAAACTGCTATTTTTAACAGTTTGTTTTACTCTAGGAGCCAAAGTTTCGGCGCCCACATGTCAGAGATGTTTACATATTCTTTGTCCGCACAAGCTCACAATCCTGATAAGCCTGTTTTGGGTTGACATGCAAGCAGTTTTACGACACTGCTGTTTTTAGCAATTTTCTTTTAAGGCTTGCATGTCGTTTCTGAGTGCATATTTGAGTTCCTTGCAGAAAAGTGAGTCTATTGAGACTACTTTCATTGATATGCAAGATATTATATTTTTAGCAGTGTCTATTTTTAGACGTGCTATATTTGGCAGCAGAGACACAGTTGTTCTCTTCATTTTCAGTATTTCGTACTTTTTAGGATGAGACTGCTTTTTCTGGGAATGTCTATATTTAGCAGTTCTATTTTTGGCAGGTATAAGGTGTGATGTCATGGTTTCAAGTGTGCAGCGGTAGAGTGGTTTCTAAGATTCTAGTGGGTGAAGGATAATGAGTCAACTTCAAGTACAGTATTGAGATTGTCCTCCCAATGTGACATGTGACAGCTAGTTGATGGGTTTCCATTCATGTGATGTCAGTTTGGAACTTTGATTCACCTTGCTTTACGTTATTCTCGGCATTATCTAGGAGTTGCATTTGCACTCCCACATTGAACTCATACTTGTTGTAATCTTCAGTCCCATTGACCTACTTTTGTGGTCATTCGTTGGACATTAATAAAATTATCTTATCTTATCTTATATCTCTCAACCCAAGTCCTTAATTCGCCTGGTCATCCATTCTTAGTATCATTGCTAATCGTACCGAGTAAAAAGCCTCAAATAAAAGTTGCTACTTTTAAGTCCGATTCGAGTTGTGAAATTCTGCCAAGCTAAGAAAGCCTTGAAACAAAATTGTTGTTGCCAAGTTTGTCAAACAGAAAAACTACTTTGACCTTCCTTGCATGCTTTATCTCGATCTTCTTTGCAAGTTGGAAAACCCTAATTCATCTTGGTTTTCATAACTACTATCTATGCTGATTTGCCAAGAGCGAGCATGGATTCGACCTCATCTTTTTGGCATGTGTATATTCTTAGAGTTCTCTACTTGTCTAATATTAGCATATGAGATATTCCTAAAATGCCTAAATTGACTTCCCTTGCATAATTAGCAATGCTGCTAAGTTTACCTAGCTGGAAAAAGTCTGATTTGACTGCTTTATCCTATATTTGCATGCAAATCTATCTTAAGTCCTAATCCAACTTGGTTGGCCATTGTTAGCATAAAAAAAGTCTTAAGAAATCCTAGCCAAACGAAGTTCACTAGAAGTCATTTATGGCAGCGTGTATGGGAGATACCTTTCTTCGCATACATGCAAACTGACTATTTAAAGGAAATTCAAGGTGATTAGTAGGACGTGTCTTCATCAAAGGGGAGAAATGTGCAATTACTAAAACAGCAAACTGGAGAAGAGAGTTTGCTATTTATACAATTTGTCTTTTTTTTCTTGGAAAAATGCATCTTTATGATACCACTAAAGAGCAATCCTGTAGGATTTCAATACCCAGTTTTAGACTTAGGAATGGATATGTAGCGAGTTGTTGAGGAAAGTTGGCAGTGTCCTGTGGATGAAACACCAAAACAGCAGTTACAGGAGGAAAGAACTGCAAGTTTCTAAGGTGAAATGCTGTTAACCAGCAGTTGACCCAAGAGAATATGCCTAAGACAAGTGTCAATCTGAGTTGGCATTTCCAGCATGTAATCATAGAGAAATCCAGCACTGAGGTAATTTGTTTTAGGCAGGCATTATCGATGGAATTAGTAAGCACTGGGGTTGTTATTATTAGCAACAGGGGTATTCAGGAATGTATAGTAACACGCTGAGTTTCCTTCATAAGTCAACACTAGGGTATGAGCTAATGCAAGTCGATTAACATAGACCAAGGATTAGTGATATTAATGTGTTTGGGAAAGGTCTGTGTATGCTGGAGACTTAGTAAACAGTAGTGCTTTTTTCCACAGAAAATTCATCCAAACAGCAAATCAGACCTTAGTTGGCATGCATACAGAACTTGGCAGAGTTAGTATGTTTTCTTTCCTCTTTCCACAGACAGCTAGGATGAATTGGTCTTCATTGGTGTTGCATTTCTATATATTAAGAGTTGAGAGGATCTGAGAGGGTAAGACAGTATTTTCTGAGCAGATTGCAGCAGCAGAATTTTCATCATCCACCCACTTTCCAAATCCAAAAAACCACTTCCATCACTGCATACTACTGGACCTATTGCAGCCTGTCATGTGTTGCAACTTCTGTTATATAAGGATGAAGATCCTTCATTGTCTGTTTTAACCAAAGATTATTTCCCTAAATGGATTTAAATTCAGGAGCTAAGGCTTGCCCTTGTATGATGATGTGTTGTGTGAACAATCATCGCGGTTTGCAGGAGAGGAGCAGGCAATTATTAGACCAAGACTAAGTTAAATAAGAATTAAAACACAGGGGTGGCAGGAGCAGGTGGGATCATCCTCTATCCCAGCTGAAAACAGGAACTGACGTATGCATGGGGTTTAGGGACCACCACAAATAATCAGGCAGAGGCATACCTCTTCTTCAGGGATTTCTGTTGATCAATGCATCTAGAGTGAAGTCTTTGATCACCATTGGTGATTCGAGCATAATTATCAATCTTATGGATTCTAAGAAATCACCCTCTGATAGCAAGTTGGCATCTCTCATTGCGAGAATTCAAAAAGAGACTCTTTGGTTCAAGAAGGCCACCTTCTTCCAGGTTCAGAGGGCTCTCAATCGTCAAGCTGACATCCTTGCAAATGAGGCCTCAAAACTAAATGAAGGGACCTTAAAAAAAATGGGGGTTTATATGTTCAAGCCATCCCCTAGGTTTATCCATGGTTTATCAAGCATGAAGACACGTTATGAATCTATCATCCAACACATGTCAAGGCAATTAAGTTGTCGTGTTATACCAAGCGGGAGATGGGATGCAGAGCATCTCACTTCCACGCCAGCCCCACACATACCAACCATTACTCACGTACTCACGGCCAGCAATTTTACTCACTGCGGTTTAACTCAGAATTCAAGTAGGATAATGGCTCAGTATGCAGGTGGTTTCTCCAGTGAAAGTTCATGTTGGTGGTCATCCCTAGTCCAGCTCGTCTTTTGGATAAGAGTTCTTAATCGTATTTATTAGAATTAGGGAAGTAAAGCAGAACAAATATTGTCTTTTAAAATTCAGTTAGATATAACAACTAAATCAAATCTTTAGAACAGTAAACCAAATATAATACTGAACTGTTGAACTCAGAAATACAAATCAGAGGAAGAACAACAATTAGATTTGAATTTTAACCGATTTTTGAGTGTGCACAACACTCAGATCTGATCTGACTATAATTAAATTCAACCAGTGATCTATTTCTTAGTAAGCAAAATCATAAGATTATCAAAACAGAAACTAGTTCTGATATAGACTTAAGCTAAAGAACATATCCAATCACTGGATCTGATACAGATCTAAACTCAAGAACATATCTAAATAATAGATCTAAAAGAAAGAACAGATCTAATTAATAGATCTGATATAGATCTAAAGGAACAGATCTAATCAATAGATCTGATGTAGATCTAAACAGTAGATCTGAAATAGATCTAAGCTAAAGGCAAACTTCAGATTCAAAGAGCATATAGATCTAAGCTTCAGAATTAAATAACATGCAGATCTAAACAATGATAACCTTCAGAATCAACATACAGATCTAAATAGATGTATCTTACCTTGAAGTCTTACCTCTGATCACTGAAGGAGTTCATGCCACACATAAGAGATGAAGAGCCACTGAATATATGCTCAGAAAAAGTCCAAGTTCATGGATCTACCTCATGGGTGAGATCTCTTGCCAAGAGAATTATAGGACCGTTTTAAAACCCCAACCAGAACTGCACACAAGTACTCTGAAAAACATCCCACAAACCCTCATGCATAAGAAGAGCAACCAGGAGAAGGGACGGCTGCCTCAAGGATAGCCCAGCCACCTTACTAAGGATGCCACGGCCTTCATAAGAAGCTCAGATGGGGGACGGCCACTTGCTTGAAGAGGGTTTTCTGTCTAAAGAAAAATGACAGGCTGGTAGCATTCACCTAGGGCAGCACCACAGGTGTTCTCAACAGTGGAAAGGCTCTTACCCCACTTACATAACAGCAGAAAAACAATCAGCAAGAAACTGGAACAAGACTGCCACAAAGGAAGGGAGCCGCTGACTATAGCATGGAGGCCGAGCTGATTGAGGAGGCCGAACTGTTGCAAAGAGCAATCCGTCACACTTAGAAGAGAGAGAAATAATGAGTGTAGAAATGAAGAGGGAGGGGTCTTTATTTATACTTTTGGGTGAGGGTAAAATAAAAGAAATAATAATAAAAATAATATATTTAATTCATATAAATATTAATTAAATATATTTTCAATTTCTATTAATTAATTATTTCTTGTATTAACCCCTAAAAAATACAACCAAACCCCAAACAAACTCAAGCCCAACAAAACCAAGAGTGGAGGGTTTAGGAGAGGTTTACACATGTCCATATAATTTTCAAGGTGACCTTTTTAACTTTATCATCACTACATATGGGATACATCCCTCATGTGGTCATGCCCACCTTCAAAGAAGGTCATACACCAACAAACACCTGATCAAGGACCAGGTTGCCCCAGAACATTTTTGGGGTCTTATCCACCAAGGTACAAGACCAAGGATCAACCCATGCCTCAGACATGGGTACCTTGGAACATGTCCAGGGGCCCTAGACATATCTAGGGACTTTAACTGCTTGGTCCCAAACCAAGAACCCCAGTCATATACTGGGGGCCCTCTCAAGGGTCTTTACTGCTTGGTCCCAGACCAAGAACCCCAGTTATTTATTAGGGGTCCTAACAAGGGTCTTTTGCCATGGCACTGACTGTTTGGTCCCAAACCAAGAACCCCAGGAGTGAACTGGGGGCCCTAGATCTCGGTTAGGGTCTTTGCCATCCTCTCAGAGAATGGCTCTTGCAGCTGCTTTAAATTCAACACTCCCTCTCAGCAAGAGAGGCATTCTCAGCGACACCAAGCTTGTCACGAAAGTATACAAACTTTGTCAGGGACAGTAGCTTGGTAAAAATATTTGTCGTATGTTCTGTCGTTGGAACATACTGAATGCTGAGAACGTTCTTCTGAACCATGTCCCGGACATAGTGGTATCTCATCTCAATGTGTTTTGATCTGTCGTGAAACACTGGATTCTCGGTGAGCTTTATACAGCTCTGATTGTCACAGTGAATGACTGTGGGTTCAAGCTCTGCACTGAACAAGTCTGAAAGTAGTTTCCTAAGCCACACTGCTTCTTTGCTAGCAACACTTGCAGCAATATATTCTGCTTCTGCAGTGCTTTGGGCTATGGAGCCCTGTTTCTTGCTGGACCAGGAAATCATTGTTAAACCCAAACTGAAGCAATATCTGGAAGTGCTCTTCCGATCCACTGTACTGCCCATCCAATCTGAACCTGTAAAACCATGGAGCATTACACCTCCACTGGAAGTGTATCTGAGACCATAAGCTATAGTTCCCCGAACATATCTCAGAATATGCTTCACAGCAACCATATGTATATGCTTCGGTTCACACATGAACTGGCTGAGAGCATTTATCACATAACAAATGTCTGGTCTCGTATGTACAAGATACATCAAAGAACCAATGATCTACCGATATAAGGTGGGATCTTCAGGATCTAAACCTGTAACTTGATCTTATAGTTTCTTTACGTTAGAGATCATTGGAGTAGTCATGGACTTGCAGTCCATCATGCCAAATCTACGGAGCACATCAACTGCATATTTACCTTGTGAGAGAAAGATCTCACCTGGTTTCTGCCATACCTCCAAGCCTAAGAAATAATGCATGAGCCCCAAGTCTTTCATTTCAAACTCTGCAGAAAGCTCCCTCTTAGTCTGAGCAATCAAGTTTTCCTCTCCAGTGAGGAACAAATCATCCACGTATAAGACTAGGATAGCTAGATGATTTTGCACAATCTTTATATAAAGATTTGGATCTGCTATACTCTTGGTGAATCCAAGACTTTGTAGAAAACTGTCTATTCTACCATACCAAGCTCTTAGAGCTTGTTTTAACCCGTACAAGGCTTTCTTAAGTTTGCACACATGAGATCTTTTATCATGTATCACGAAACCTTCAGGCTGCTCGATGCATATTTCTTGTTCAACTTCACCGTTAAGAAAAGCAGTCTTAACGTCCATTTGGTGAAGTTTCCAACCAAAAATTGTTGCAAGAGAGATAATAATCCTTATTGAAGTATACCTGGCAACTGGAGCAAAAATCTCGTCGTAGTCAATTCCTTCTTTCTGAGACAAACCACGAGGAAAATTGCTAGCTTAGACTTAGAAAATTGCTAGTTTATCATAGGTTTTTATTTGGAAAAATTTAGTTTCATATACTAATAACCAAAGACACTCTTAAAGTGTTTTTGGCCATCCTTTTGCTATCTTTTGTTTGTTGTTTTGTGCAGGTCTGTGCAAAGATAAGGGATACTCTGTCCAAATCGTGAAGATTTGAAGCTTCCAGGACCCCCAAAGTGACCCTATATTGTCAAGAAACATTGTAAAAAGCATTTCTTTAATTTTTGATCCATATATAAGGGTCCACATCTCATTTTAAGAGATCCAAAGACTCTTCAAAGAGAAATTGTAACCAAGAGAATAAAATCAGTGAGCCAAAGGAGGCCTGTTATCCCCGTTTTCTTGAAATAACTAGGAGATCATGTCTCGAGGCCCACAGGTCCTAGACATGGAGTACCAAGAGCAGGATTGACCTGAGCATGGCCCTGAAGGGCCCATCTTTCTTCTCTTTCATCAAACTCGTCTTGTCAGCAGTAGCAGCATCCATCACCTTCAGCTTGGGCTTGCATCGAAGAAGACTCTTGCTCCATGAGGTAATTGGTCCAGGTATCATGGTATATGTCACTTTTGATCATTATAACCTTTAGATATATGCATCTTACTCATTTTATTTCTGACAACTGCTTGGATCTTACATTAACCCACTTGACCATGGTTGGGGGGATTGACAGGGTGTCCTAACAAGCCTGTACCCATAGGTTTTGGTTTGCCACCGAGGGGATTTCTGAAGAGCCATCGTCCACTCCCATCATATCATCACTTTTCATCTTATCTCCCGCTCACCTGTCCCATTCCCCTAGTCCGAACATTAGGATGATCTGTTTGTGGGGTTGCACCTTATCTCATGGGAAGAAGGGGCTAAAGGCCCAGAAGGTAAAAGCAGCTCGTAAAAGATAAAAGCCATAAAGATGAAACCTAGAAATGCCTCGCCCAGGGATCCCCGAGAAGGCAATAAAAAGCCTCTCAGCAAGAAATAAGAGGGACCCGAAGAAAAATAACAAAAACAAGACCTAGCCAAGAGGATAGGGGGTCTCATCACAAGCCAGCCTATTATGTTCATGGGTACCTAACAGCATGACATTGCCACTATCTGATTATCACGCCAGGGCAGTGACCTTTGGTTGCATGGCCAAGGGAAAGGAGGTCTCATCACAAGCCAGCCTTATCATCTCTGTGAAAGTGCTTGTGGGTAACACTGTCAGCTCTGGTCACCACGCCAAGGCAGTGTCCTCTAGCTAGTCCTTGAAATAAAAAAAGAAAAAGCAAACAAAGAAAGAAAAGAATAAAGGCAATAAAGGGCTTGGAAAAAATTGCATCCATGATGGGTACAGCTCACCTTCTACAAAGGCACCTACAGGTAATACCATGCATCCCTATCTCTCACTCTACCCGTATGTCTGGACATACCTTAACCACATCACCTCGTTTTACATGGCTTGGATGATACCCCTTGGAAACTTACCTTTCCTTATGGATACTAGCCCAATAGGGTGTTTTGTCTTTTTCTTCGGCCTTGTATTATAGGTCTTTGTAATATCTTTGAGCTATTGAATGATATATCAGGGTTTTTATGCATATGTTTGATAACATTAATGATGAGACGTGATTAACATTGCTATGATTCCTGTGACTAATGAGCCCATGGAGGGCGAAGTTTTTGATGTGCAGGACCATGCCCGACGAACAAGTACCACGTGGACCGGTACACATGGGGAGATGATTAGTTCGGACCTCCATGGGGCTGAAGAGCCCATCAGATGGTTGTTGGGACCCCATTAGGGGCAGAGACAGGACAGTGTTTGACCAAGCTTTTGCACATGAAAAGAAGAAGGACGTCCATCAGAGACACTTTGGCTAAGCCCAGCCCAGGGGGGTTGACCCACTTCCAGAGGAACGTTTCCCCTTAATGGCCCAGGACGTCACCTTGGAGCCATTGACGTCACCTTGAGCATGTGACAGTTTGACAGGGCAACTGGCACGTGTGGCAGGGTTTGGAGGCCCAAAGAGGGCCAACGTTTTGTCATTTTGTGCTGCATTGCCCTAAAAAGGGGCTAACATCTCCCTCAGTGGGGCTTGACGTCTTGCTTATGCTCAGTTAGGGCTTTGATTTGACAATTTAATGTAAAAACAGTATAATTTTGGTTTGTAGCCTTGTCGACTATTTTTAATGACCTAATTTTAATTAGAGGTCATGATACAGTATATATTGAGGAGTTTTTCCCTCATTTTGACATAACACACAACTCACTCTCTTGTGAGATCTGATTTTTTGCGCCCTAGTTGGGGTATTTCATCTTTTAAGTGAGGCGCACTTGTTGAAGGAWGGATTCTCTTGGCATTTTTGGCATTTCTCTTGAAGGAAGGTTTACAACTAGGGTTTGCATTGTTATTTCTTCATGATATGTAAGTGTTTTTTCTACAAAACTTCTTAATTGAATGGTTGTAGGCTTGTACTCTTGCATTTATTTATAAACTTTGCTGATTTTAAAACCCTAGGTGACAAGCACACAAGTAGGTCATTGTTTCATGTCCCCTAAAAGAGAAATATTCAGCCATTGAAGAAGGAAGGAAGAGCCTAGCCTTTGTGCTACACTCTTTTCACTTCTTCCCTTGTGCTAGCTGTGCTTTTAAAAGTTAAGAAGGAGGAAGATGTCCCAGGCCTAGGCTATCTACACCTAGAGTCGTCCTGCTCCTAGGGTTTGGTGATAGGGTCTTGCCATTGCAACACTCTCCCTCACCTTACTCTCTTGTCTTGACTTATCCTTTATGCTAGCCGTTTTTCCAAGTTTGACCTAAGGAAGGAGGAGAGAGCACAAGGCCTTGCTTAAGCAACACCAGAGTGAGCCTCTTTCCCCTAGGGTTTTGATTCTAGGGCCCTACCATTGCAGCACCTTAGAACCCTTCCCTCTCGTCTTTAGCCTTTTATCACTTCAACTTTGCGTCCTCTCTTTAATTGACTCCATTTACCCCTAGGCATTGATCTTAGATCCACAACGTTGAAGTGATAGTGCTCAAACAACTTCTTAAAACTCTTAAATTTGAAACCCTAACTAACTAGCTAACCCTAACTAGGCTGACGTCATACTTGGATATTCCATCTTGACATAGCATATGTCTTTGATAAGCAATTAGATGATGGTTAAGAGCGTTTATTGAGTAAGGGATTGATTAAATACATTGTTGGCTACATCATCTCAATATTTATTGATGAATTGATATTACTCTATTGCTATATTGATAAACGTTGATCTCATTGATATCTATTGTTCTAGTTGCTTGCATATTGATGTCAGATAGTTATATGAAGTAATAACCCACTGAATTATAGCCTTCATATATTGTTTTGTTATTGTCTTGTTCCGGGCAGGTGTTCTCATTTGGGGCTACACTTCATCATTGGCTGATTAGCCAGACTATCTGACCTTGGTGGTAACCTGTGAGGAGGAACTTTTGCTTTGACCTTTATACTTTGGCCTCTTCAAAACCCCAGGTTACCGGGGACGTCTCCCCTGGGCTAACCTCCCTGAATAGAAAGAACCTCCCCATTGTGGTGACATTGGGTGGGGTAGGTTCCTGTTACGTCAGTTTGGCCTCTATCCTCTAGCCATTTGACCTAGCTACAAACTGTGCGATAACAAGGCCTCACTTTGCTTTTCCCCCGGGGGGGGTGTGCTATGTTTTTTGGATCTTGGTCTTAGTTTGCTTCAAAGTTTTATCCTTTGATTTAAATGCTCAAATAAACTCACAATTAGCTCTAAAGGTTAAAATAAACTACAATTTAGATTAGATTTCATTTTCGCAAAGTAGAATATTAATTGCTAGTTAGTTTCAATTTCATGCAATTTCAAAGTTGGAAATACACTGTCTCCTCAGCTCCTTGCAAGAGGCTGGTCAGTGAAGCCTTTAGTAATTACAAAACATTTCCCTTTCAGTACTTTGTTTTATTGTTTAAAATAAACAAACTCCCCTCAGCTCCCAGTGCGGTTCATGACCCTTCTAGTTGCGAGCTAGTCTCGATCTGCTGGGAGTAAGTTTCATACACGTTGGGTTGGTCAGTGGTGATAGACTAATTAGGGAAATCCTAAAAATAATTTCGCTTTAATGGAAACGTAAGAGAGTCTGTGGAGATATCTGGCGGGAACTTTGAGATCTAGGTTCTCCCTGTTGGATCTCCCCACATTTTCTTGAGCTTGTGTGTAAAATCAGAGGGACCTCCCTGTTGGATCTTCGACATTGCTCAACCTCCACTTTAGGGACCTTTTCTAAAGGGCCAAATCTAGTCTAAACAAACACTTACTTTTCATGCAATTAATTTATCTCATTAACCTACTATTAATAAACCTTAATAAAACACACGATCTACATTGCCCACAATACCTTCAAGGCACTGGTCTCATTTACATATGTGCAAAGCCATATGTTTCACACTTTTATTTTCAGTCATTTATTTTGAAGCAAATTTGATTTTACTTGCATCTAACAATTGTGTCTCAAGTATCATTTTATGCAAGTATATGTTTATGTATCTTGTGGTGAATAACTAATTTGTGTATGCTTTTGCTTTATGTTGGTTAATGAAAGAATAAACTCCTAGATTCATTTCTTGTACTTAGATTAGTTTCAAGCCTTAGTATATTTGTTAGGGACTACCCCCCCTTCGCTTCGCTAGGAGTTGGCTTAGACGGAGGGGTTGAGGATTAGGTGGCAGCACCTTAACTCTCACTTGCCCCAAGGACACATTGTGTGGATTGAAGATTTCTTCCACATCTCCCAGGTGTGTATAAGGCGACAACAGTAATAATAGGAAAATCTCAATAGTTGCTATCTTAATGCACGGGAAAACGCCTAGGAGTGTGTGAAGTAAGACGGGCCCTCTCGGAACTCAGTTTCTCACCTGTTTTGGACATCCGACACCCTAGTGAACTTACTGGTGGAGCCTTCAGGGCTTCGGTAGGTTCTCAGCACATTTCCAAACAAAGAGATAACCTTTAAAGAGGCCAAATCTTATTTCTCAAACACTTTATTTTTTGCAAATAAAATTTATCTCGTTAACCTACTTTCAACAAAGACAATCTAATAAAACACGCAATCAACAACTACCCACGACACTTTTAAGGCACTGGTCTCATTACACACTTTATAAAGCCATTTTCTTCAAGTACTTTTATTTTTCAAGCATTTATATTTAATCTTGAAGCATTTCCTTATTTACTTACATCTTGTTAACTTAAGTATCTTTTTTATGCAAGTACTTCTTTATGTATATCATGGTGATTGATTGATATATGCTCTTAGAGTAGATTTACTTTATATTTTGTCTTTTATAATAAACTCTTAGATTTATTTCTTGTACTCAGATTAGTTCAAGCCTTAGATTATTTTCTTTAGGGACTACCCCCCTTGGCTTCACTAGGAGTTGGCCTAGACGGAGGAGTTGAGGATTAGGTGACAACACCTTAACTCTAACTTGCTCCCAAGGACACACCAAGTGGATTGAAGATTTCTTCCACGTTACCCAGGTGTGTATAAAGGCGGCAACATGTACTTTGTAATCTTCTCCTAGTTGGGAAACAAAGGAAATTTTTGAATATGGACTACAGGGAAGTTCAAGAGTTACACAAGGTGCTTCACAAGCATGAGGAGTTCATAAATAATAGTAGAACATCTCGGTGACCACCAAGGTTCATAAGAATGAACATCAATGTATATCCCAAAATGCTTTGGTTATGGACACTCTAGTTCAACAGAATCGGAAAATTCAAGTTCTAGAAGCTAAATGTTCCATGCTAAGGAACATGGTCTGCAATTTCTATAAAGGCTCACACTCATCTGCCTCCAATTTTGGAATGTCAGTAAATTCAGCCTAGGAAGATTTCAACGAAGAAGAGACTATACATCAAATGACGAAGGATATGGACTTGGGTATCAAGGAATTCCATCACACCAACATTGGACAAGATGAAGCTCTCAATAAACATGTTTTTCATTAGTTTTCATGTTATGTAGAACAATACTTATCTTAGGAGTCTTTTTTATAGTTTATACTAGCAGCAACTTTTTGGAAACCCCAGCAAAGTATGACTTGGAATTCTTTGTTTCCGACATACATTGTCTGCTTGTATTGTTGGTTTTCTTACAAGACAACACTCTTTTTGTATTACCTCGCTACTCAGCTTAGTTGCAGCCTTTTTTAATGCAAATTTTATCAATTTCTGTTTAAAAAAACGAATAAAAACCGTGCACTTCAAGCAAGTTGTGTTGAGATTTGTGTACCTTGGGAAGTGGTCCCCTTGTGTTTGTGAGCTTCTAAACACAAGTGGGAAGTACTATGTACTTTGTGCCTTGTATTTTATGTCTAATTTCACTTTGACTTAGGAGATTTAAGTCAAAAGTGAAATTTGGTCATTTTAGCCTAAATGACTATTAATTCACTTTGTGGGTGAATTAGGAGACATAAAGTGAACTTAGGAAACTTAACCCAAAGTGGGTTTTTGAGTGAGATTATTATGGGATGATCTCAACCTTTGATTGGAGATGAGATGGGATGATCTCATCCATCCAAGTTTTAGGTTTCCTCATGGAGGTTCAAGAGGGGCGCAAAGGAAAAGGAGAAGATTATTCACTCTTATGTTCACTTGGAGAGTTTGAGAGAGAGAATTGAGGAGAGGATGGTGGCTATGGTTGAGGAAAGCTTGGGTGCCCCCTTTCATGGAGGTAGCTTGGAGGCTTAGACCCTCATTTATTTGTGGGAGTTGTTCTTGCTTGGAGGAGGGTGCACTTGAGGAGGAAGGAGCACATATAGCAGGGAGGTCTTGCAATGGTCAGATTGCTTTGAGGACAGTTTCAGTGGAGAGGTAGCTCACATATTTAGAGTTGTGTGCAAGGGTTTCTCCATCAGAGCTTCAAGGAGCAAGGGCACTTCATTTCAGTGGATTGGGCAACTTGTGAGGAGGGCGCACCATGCTAGGGAGCATCTCTACTTCTTGGACTTGTGTTGCAACTTGAGACAAGCTGCTATTGTATCAAGTTCATTTGTTTCATGTACTTGTTGTATTTCACCTTCTATTCTCCACATATATACACTCATATTCCAAACTGGTTTTCCCCGAGGGGGTTTTATCCAGGGTCATGTTGACCAAAAATACATGCGTTCATTTTCATGTATACTAGTGTTTAGAACAGCAATATTTCAGCAGTAAAGATCTCTAGGTGTGTTACATATTTTATGGTATGCATGTGCTAACTTGTTGGTGACTAAAACTACATTCTAAAGCACCTAAAAGGCCTATGTAACCGTAACAAAACAGATATGAAGTTCCTGAACAATTTGTTGTTATAAAACAGCAACAAAACATTGTTTGACAGTTGAAACTTAGAGCCAACTTGAGGTCAAAGACAGACCTAGTTGGCAGCTTGTTAGGACCTGGAAAATCTTCATGGTATCAAAGCTTGGTGGTTGATTTTTGTTGAGTTTTGGACAGCATTTTGTGGACAGTCCTAAACATCTTTTGGGCAGATTTTGTGGACAGCCATTGACAAAGTTTAGTGACAGCTTGTTGGCAGAATTTTTGTGGAGAGTTGTAATACAGTTGGTGGACATTTGATCAGCCTCTTTTCACACCTACTTGCTAGGAGTGAGGCTGATTTTTCACGACCTCTTTTCACACCTATATTGCTAGGAGTGAGGTTGTTGTTCGTTTTCCTCTTTTCACCCCTGTGTTGACAGGAGTGAGGTAGCGTTCTTTTGCAATTGTAGCATCAAAGTGAGTGCAGTGGGCAGTCATGTCATCATCTCAGATGTGTGTGGAGGATAGGCTAGCTGGGGCTAGCAACTGGTCTCCTTGGAAGGCCAGGATTGTCTTTGTTTTAGAGGACCTAGAACTATGCAATATAGTTGAGGCTCCTGTTGTTGTTCCTCCTACTATTGCTCCTGTCTTGTTAGCAGAGTTCAGGAAGAGGAACAACAAGGCAAAGAGGACGATGTGTGATGCAGTGAGGGATCACATCATTCCCCACTTGACTGGGAAAGACTATGCATTTGAGATGTGGGCATCTTTATGCAAGCTTTACAAGAGCTCTAACCAGAACCGGAAGATGGTTTTGTTTGATCGACTCAGGGGCATTCGTATGCTCAAGAATGAGTCGATTACTTCTTACCTTGGTCGATACACCCAGATCAGAGACGATCTTGCAACCGTCAGAGAGATAGTGGACCCAAACTCTATGGTGAGGACAGCCTTAAACAGCTTCACCAAGCCATGGGGTCCATTTGTTCGAGGCATTGTTGCCAGGGAGATCATGCCCACTTGGGAGAGACTGTGGGATGATTTCGTTCAAGAGGAGACTAGACTTACATCAGAGACTTCTGGACAACAGCAGACATTGCAGGGTGATGAGGACCTTGTGCTTTGGACAAAGGGCAAGAAGAAGACCGGCAAGGGAGGTCGACAGGGTCCCAAGTTTGGAGCCCCGCCACAGGGAGAGAGCAGTAGTGGGCAGAAGAGAGATATGAGCAAAGTAAATTGCTTTGTTTGTAAGATGGGGCACTGTTATCCACCAAGTTGCACTAGCTGGATTTGCAAATCAACCGCCAAAGATTGAGCAATCAGATGCTCAAAATTCAGTGTTCACAAATTCAGCAGGTCTATCAGACCACCTTTTTTCGGCATTTCCATCCCTCCGAAGCATTGTAATAAATGACTTAAGCATGAAAGTTGTAAAATACTATTGGCCACCTAAGACCTGGGCATGAGCATGTACTCTAGAGTGTTTTTTTTCATTTGTTAATTATTTCTTGCCTATCTTCGCGAGCGATTAATAATTTTTTTTCACTCAAAACCGACTCCAAAGTTGGAGTATGTGTTGGTGGTTAGACCTTGGCATGGTATAACCAATGTCTAGTGTCTAAATGTATATGAGTTCATGTTAGATCAAGTCTATTGAGTCATATGGAAATTGCGCTAGGTCCCCATAGGTTTTTTTTAATGTTTTAGTCAAATAAAAATTTTCCCGTAAAATGGAATTTTTTAATGTAAAGTCAATAAAATGTAAAAATAAGGCATCAGTCATTATCAGATGCCATGTTTGTGTTTGTTTTCTAAGCCAGAGCACCCACTAAACCCCTATTCCCTTTCTGTCTAGACAAAAGAGTGATTTTAATCACTCAAAAATGTATTTTCTCTCAAAAAAGACAAAAAAGGGTATTTAATTAAGTTTCCTAAAAAATAGGGAAGTCAAAAAACATGTCGGAAACATGTTTTTGACATGTCTGGAGTCCAGAGCTTAGTTGGCAATGACTACTCCCAGTGAGGGCACATCCCTAGCCTACATGGCGAGTGGTGGAGATCCCAATGCATAACTCGACCTCCCTCTTGCTAGTTGGCGTCAATCCCAAAGAGGGAACTCACACTCTCACTCCACTCACCTCACTCCCACTCCACTCCATCTCCTACTCACTCCACTCCATCTCCACTACACCTCCCTCACTCCACATCCACCTCACTTCATATCCACTCATCCCCACATCACTCCATGCGCCACTCCCCTTCTCACATGCGCCACTCTCCCTCTCCTATGCGCTCTTCATTAGAGTTGTCACCCAAATTTTAATAAAAGAAGGTCAACCCCTCTCCATTATTGTCAGTTGGAGCTTGTGGAATCGATGCTTTTGGTTTATCATTGTAATATTTTTGAACATTGGAATAAAGAAGACTTTGGAGGTCATATTGGTGGCTTGGATAGTGTGTGGATGCAAGTGCTTATGAGGTGACTTTGTTCTATTATGTTAGTTATGTTATTTTGGTTAAAATTGGTCTTATAGGAGTACTATTACTCATTAAGATAAGATTGCTAAGCTAGTTTGATTAGTGGTCTTATTATTTATCTATTCAAGAGATTTTTATATGTTCTATTCGTTTTGCTTAACCAATATTGCTTTGAAGTCTCTTTTGTAGGTGATACCACTTTCTAACCTCTTTTCTTGCAAGTGTATGAAGCAGTAGAAACCTCACTTGGAGGATTGGATGATCTAGATTGACTCTACCATTCTTCTAAGATCTTTGAAGAAGATCCCTCCTCATTCCACCAAAGAAGGACCCCATTGCCCAAGAAATCCCAAGCACAAGCTTGCCTTCTTCTCTCTCTCTCTCACCATTCTATTTTCAGAAATTTTTAAGTTACTTGTTATTCACATACATGCACTTAATTCTAAAAGCTAAAACTGTGATTCTTTTATGCATGCATGAATTTACTAGATCTGAAATTTGTTTCAAAGTTTATCCAATAGATCTAGTATAGTAAAAGGCTCTCTTTCCTTAGCTACTTTTGTGATATTTTTAAAAGTTGAAAGTCGGGTTCTTTTTCTTGGTTTATTGTCAGATCTAGCAATATAGAGTGCTCAATTACTTGTTGTCCTAACAGCAAGAAATTTTCTGCAATTAAGTTTAGAATGTTTTAGTTCTTAGTCTCTAGTTTTGCAAACTTTTTGACTAATTTCTCTTTGCTGTCCTAAGCATCTTTTGGAGTCTTTTCTTTGTTGTTTTTACAGGTTGAAGGACAGCCAAGGACAAGCTCTTTCCACCTTGGATAAGTTTAGGGCAGCCAAGCAATCAAGAGTCCTCTAAAACCTCTAAAAAACTAAACAAAATTGCCCTTTACTTAGAATAAAATTGTCTTTAAAAAAGCTTGTTAAAATCATTATTTTTCCTTGATGTTTTATTTCATTTTCTACCACTAATAACAAACTTTCTTTGTTGTCCTAACAAGTCCATCAAGGTATAAGAGCGATTTCCTCTTCTTTCTTGGAGTCTAAGTTGAAGATCCATCACCCAAGTCAACCCTTTGAAGACCCAAGGCTCAAAGAGTCTTTCTTTTTTGTATTTAGTTAGATTATCAATCTGTCTCTATAAGGATCCAAAGCCCAAAAAAGAAAGTAGTGTAGAAGGCTTAATAAAGATTGCGAGCCACAAAGCTCGGTTTTCGTCATTTCCCCTGCCCCTAGGGGGAAAAATGTGTTTTTCTCTTTTTTTCTTTAGGGTTGTTTCCCGTGTTATTTGCTTAACTTTTAGTTTCAAAGTTGCATAAAAAAGATAAAATTAATTCACATCACTAAATTGAAGTCATAAAATCAATCACAAAGCTTTAGTTTAGTTTTGCTTTCGTAGAATACTAGTTGTTAGCTTAGTTTATTTTTTGCAATTATTGGAATAAACCCAAGTTGCTCAACTGTGTATGCAATCCCACTGCTACATTCAAGTGGCTTTGGAGACCCAGAAATGGGTCTGAGCAACGCATGCTAGTTTAATTAGGAAAATCTTCTTACTATGCTATTCATCTAAGACCTCTACATCTGGGTGGAGTGTGTTAAGTCAAGGGGGATTCTATCCTCTTTTTGAACCTACGGCACACCCAGTCGGCACGTCTATAAGATTGTCGAATAACAAGCAAGGAAGCCAAATTCACTTTTTCACACAAAGAGTGGGGACCCCGACTTCAATCCCCACTTCACAGATTCAAAGACTTGTTAAAACTCCCAAATCCCTTAATACAATTCACAAGATAAAATTAACGCAGCATTTTCATCACATCACATTTTATTTTTCTCTGGCACTGGTCTACTTTTCATTTATTTTTGTCAGCTTATCTTACTTCAATTGGTTTAAAGTTATTTCCCTTTGAAGCATGTGGTGAATGATTAACATTTATGATCTTTTCACAGGTTGTATCCTTTGAATCATTTATGCTGCAATATTAAATCTTGTGATTTCAAATAAAGTCCTAGAATAAATTTGATTTTAAGCTTCATAGAGTAAAAAGCCTTAGATTCTTTTTCATAGGGACTACCCCCCTTGGATTCGCTAGGAGTTGGCCTAGGAGTTGAGGATCAGGTGACAGCACCTTGACTCGAGACTTGCCC
The DNA here is from genome assembly GCA_032191745.1 of Picea mariana. Lineage (NCBI taxonomy): Eukaryota > Viridiplantae > Streptophyta > Pinopsida > Pinales > Pinaceae > Picea > Picea mariana. The sequence goes on along the minus strand of JASDQU010010532.1, from coordinate 5,712 downwards.
CCCAAGGGCACACTAAGTGGATTGAAGATTTCTTCCACGATAGCCCAAGTGTGTATAAGGCGGCAACAGGGCACTATGTTGGACAGTGTCCCAATAGGAAGAAGAAGAAGGGTGGTACGGCAACTACAGTAGAGGAGATAGAGTTTCTGACTCTGTTTGAGAGAGAGTGTGCTTTCCTCATATGTTGCACTTCAGTTGAGACGACACCCGGTATCTGGTATATAGACAGCGGGGCTTCGAGCCACATGACTGGTGTGAGGGAGCATTTGACTGATCTCAAAGACATGACTGATCTCAGAGACACAGAGGTCATGATGGAGATTGCTCTCGGTGATGACTCCTTGGTCATAGTTGTTGGTATTGGCATTGTTACCTTTCAGAAAGATGGCATGCCACCTATTTCGTTCAGGGGTGTTCTCTACGTCCCTGGGCTGAAGAAGAATTCAATTTCAGTGTCCACCCTCCAAGATAGGGGTCTTGAGGTGTCCTTCAAAGGGACGGAGGTCTTCATAGTACATACACCCTAAGGGGTCCTCTCTCACCTCAGGGCAGGTGATTGGAGTGAGGGATGGGAAACTGTTCAAATTGCTTTTTCAACCTTTTCATGCCTTGGCAGTGAGTAGCGACAACAGCAGACAGTTATGTGAGTTATGGCATTGGAGGATGGCTCACCTTCATCATGGGGCTCTTGGAGGACTGAGAGAGGTTGTGACAGGAGTGCCACAGCTCAGTACAGAGCATCATGATGTTTGCAGAGGGTGTGTGCTTGGTAAGTTTACCAAGGCCTCGTTTCCCAACAGTGACACCAGGTCAGTTGGGGTACTGGATTTAGTACACACAGATGTGTGTGGGCCCATGTCTCGGGTGTCCTTGAGTGGTCGTGAGTACTATCTCACATTCATTGATGACTACTCAAGGAAGACATGGATCTATTTCCTGAAGACCAAGAGTGAGGTCTTCAAGAGGTTCCTGTTATCCCCCACTTTTAGGGATAACCAGGAGATTATGTCTCGAGGCCCACAGGTCCTAGACATGGAGTACCAAGAGCCAGATCGACTTGAGCATGGCCCTGGAGGGCCCATCTTTTCTTCCCTTCAGCGCGTCCACTTTGTCAGCAGCAGCTGCATCCATCACCTTCGGCTTGGTCTTGTATCAGAGATAGTTCTTGCTCCATGAGGTAATGAGTTCGAGTATCATGGTATGTGTCACTCTGATCCTCAAAACCTTTGAATATGTGCATTTAATTCCTTTTGTTTCTAACAAATGCTTGGATCTTATACTTGTCCACTTGACCATGTCTGGGGGGAATGACAAGATGCCCTAGTAAGCCTGTGCCCATAGGTTTTGAGTTGCCACTGGGGGGATTTCTGAAAAGTCATCGTCTGCTCCCATCATATTACCACTTTTTCATCTTACTTCCCGCTCATCCATCCCATTACATTTGTTCGGGCATTGGGTTGGCCAATCATTTAAGGATTGCACCTTGCCTTGTGGGAAGAAGGGGGCTAAAGGCCCAGAAGGTAAAAGCAAGCTGGCAAAATACAAAAGCCTAAAAATAAAACCTCGAGATGCTTTGCCCAGGGATCCCTGAGAAAGAAATAAGGAGCTTCTCAGCAAGAAACAAGAGGGACCCATAAAAATAGTAAAACAAGACCTAGTCAGAGGATAGGGGGTCTCATCACAAGCCAGCCTATTAGGTCCATGGGTACCTAGCAGTATGACACTACTAGCAACTGGTTACCACGCCAAGGTAGTGGCTCTTGGTTGCATGGCCAAGAGAAAGGGATTCTCATCACAAGCCAACCTTCTCATCTCCATGAAAGTGCTTGTGGGTAACATTTGCCACCACTGGTCACCACGCTAGGGCAATGTCCCCTGATTAGCTTCTTGAAGAAAAAGCAATAAAGAATAAAGAATAAAGGCATGAATGGGCTTGGAAACATTTGCATCCAAGGCAAGTGCAGCTCGCCTTCTACAAAGGCACCCACAGGTAAGCCCTGCATTTCCCTGCTTTCATTGCACCCCTTGTCAGGACATCCCTTATCCACCTCACCCATTTACATGACTTGGATTTAATCTCTTTCGGAAACATCCATTTTCCAGTGGACACTAGCCCAATAGGACGCCCTGTCACCTCCTCCAAACTTGTATTGCAGATTTGTATAATGTCTTTGAGCACTTGACTGGGGTAAAAGGGGTTTTATGCACATGTTTAATAATATTGATGATTGGATGTAATTGACATTGCTATGATCCCTGTGACTTATGAGCCCATGGAGGGCGTATCTGTTGATGTGCAGGATCATACCCGATGGACAGGTACCACATTGGACAAGTACACATGGGGAGATGATTGGTTCGGACCTCCATGGGGCTGAAGAGCCCACCAGATGGATGTTGAGACCCGAGAAAGGGGCAGAGACAGAGCAGAGGGGTTTGCACCGGAGAAGAGGAGGACGTTCCACAGATGCACCCTGGCAGAGCCTTACCTAGGGGGGTTATGCCCTCTTCATTGGAACGTTGGCCTTGGAAGGCCCAGGAAGTCACCCAGGAGGCTCATGACGTCATCCAGCTTTATGAACGTTTTGGCAGACAGTCATGGCAGTTTGACACGTGTGCCAGGTTGGAGAAGCCCAAGGAGGGCTAACGTTTTGCTCCAGGAGGCTACATTTGCCCTAGAAAGGGATAACGTCACCCTAGAAGGGGCATGACGTCTTACTTTTGCTTGATTAGGGTTTAATTTATGACAATTTAATGTAAAACAGTATTATTGTGTATTTTGGCCTTGTTGGCCTTTTGATGACCTAAAATTTAATTAAGGTCATTGGTATGGTATATATTGAGGGTTTTCACTCTCATTTTTTCAGGATCATCTTTCACTCACTCATTAGTGAGGTCTGAAATTTGCGCCCTCTTCTAGGGTTTTGGCTGAAATTTTGAGGCGCACTTGTTGAAGGAAGAATTTTTTTGGCATTTTTGGCATTTCTCTTGGTGGAAGGTTTACAACTAGGGTTTGGCTATTGGAATTCTTGGTTAATGTAAGTGAATTTCTGCAACACTTCTTGATTGAATGGTTATGGTACTATTTACTTGCATTTGTTATTATAATTTGCTGAATCAAAACCCTAGGTGACAAGCACATGCTAAGGTTCTTGTCTCATGTCCCTACTAGGATTAAAGAGCCATTTGATTTCCTGAAGTAAAGATAGATCCTTGCCATAACAACACTCTATCCATATCTTCTAGCCTAGCCGTTTTTTTCTTGTTATTGAGCTAAGAAGGAGGAAAACGCATCAAGGCCTCGGGTTTCTACACCTTGGTGAGTCGTTTTCCCCTAGGGTTTGATAGATGAAGCCTTGCCTTAGCAACACTTCATCTTCAATCTCTCTTGTCTTCGACCCTACAATCATTACTCAAGCTAGCCGATTTTTATCTTTCCATTGAGCTAAAGAAGGAGGAGAGAGCACTAAGGCCTAGGGTTTCTACACCTTAGTGAGCCTTCTCCCCTAGGGTTTCATTGTTGAGGCCTTGCTTTAGCAACACCTCAACATTTAACCCTCTTGTCTTTGGCCATATCATTATCATACCAGTCCTTCAACATTTGTAGCCCTTTTGACTCCATTTTCCCTAATAAGGCACTGATCTAAGACCTCCATTGTGTTGAGCACCTTGATCACACACACATCTAAACTTTGAACAAACTTTAACTCTTACTAACCCTAGCTTTTAGACTAACAATTACTAACACTATTGCTGTTATAATCCACTAGTGGTATACTTGTACATTGCAGCATTTATTTGTCTTTAATGCAATTGAATGATTAGCTAAGGCGTTGTTTCTTGATATTGATATTGTTACATTGATTGACATTAGCATTTTATATGAAGTGACATTATTATAAGCATTGCCATTGTACATCATTGACTTGCTTCATTAATATTGTATATCAATTGCCTTACATCAGAAGTCCATAATTATATGAAGTACTAACCAGCAAGTAAGCTTGCACATGTATAGTTTCTTTGTTGCTTTGTCTCGGGCAGGTACACTGTTTGGTTATTACTCATCTTTATTGGTTGATTAGTCAAGACTTTCTGATCGGTGTGTTGTCGTCGTAATACACACTTGCAGACGTGAGCAAAGTCTAGCTCACTTAGTGTGTCCTTGGAGGCACAATGCCTAGGTTCATAGTCCACACTGTCACCTTGACTGGAACCTCTTCCTTCTAGGCTTACTCCTAGGGAAGCCAAGGGGGGTAGACGCTAGTTACTAGATGTGATTTAACGTTATGTTCTAGGAGTTGGTTTTAATTTGTTAAAGGTTTAGGGGGAAACTAACCTATGATGCAAAGGCAACAAATCCAAAGTGCAAGATTACTTATGTTAAGCAAACCCTTCCCTAAGTCAACTAAGACTAGTGCCTAAAGGTTGGGCAAAGGGGTCAACTACGTTCAAGGAGGTTGATTACAAAAGATTACAATGATCACAAAATTACAACTACTTCACAACAAGAGATACAAATACTTACAATAATGAATGAAAGATATTACAACAATTATACAAGAGATACACAAGATACAAATAGACAAGATTAACCAAGTGCCAAAGTGTGAGAATTAAAAGATATTCAAGGTTAAGATCATTCACATAAGGCCAAGCATGCCCCAATAAGAATTGGACTGCTTTTCAATGGAAACCACTAAAGTACTCAAGACTCAACAAGATGATGCCTCCAAATGGGATGCGCTACCTCTTGTTGAATCACACCACAAAGAGCATAAAATGAAAGATATGAAATACTTGAAAGATAAATGCTCAACTCACATAAGAGATTTAACACTTAGAAAATTAAACCATAGACTTGCATGAAAAATAAAAGATGTATGTGCTTGCAAAATAGATTTCTAAACATCCATAAGATATGTCCCGAAAGAAAGTTGCCTAGAAGACTAAATGGTTAAGAGTTGCTTAAAGATTTTATAAATTTGATTTACCCTCCTAACTAAGTGTTACACCTTACTCCTCCTCCTATTGTCAAATAACTGTCGGATGCTCAAGATAGTAAGGCAACGAGGCCCACCCTAGCTCTCACAGTTAGCCCTAAAGTATGAGTACTTCCCGGAAAGGACACATCCTGTGCGCCGTGAGACAGTCCCTTGCCTACACCTTCCGTTGTTTTCCTCAAACCCGTTTTAGATGGTGAAGATGGTGGAATTAGGTGTCCTAGTTGGTCTAATATATTGTTATGACTTAGAACTAAGTCTTAGGATGTGTTGTGAGTGTTTTAGATAAGTTTTAGGTGCCCAAAATTAATGAATTATGCCCAAAACCGAAACTGTAAATGACTGCTGTGAATGTGTTATAAATTATGAAATTGCAGCATGTAAACACATATGAATTTGTAAATAGAAGCTGAAAATAGAGAACATTCACATCATCATTTGATAATCCATAACATGTGCAAGATATATGAAAAAGATGTTAATGTTTATGCCATTATTATAGTTCTTTGCATTTCAATAGATAAGAGCATCATAAAAACAAGATCACTGAGAAATACACATTCACAAGAGACACAGCATTTATCCTGGGAAACCCTCTAGGGGAAGAAAACCCAGCAAAAACTTCCTTATCATAAATAGCTTATACAATGTTCAAGAGATAACTCAAACCAATACAGATAGTCCTCTCCAAGAGATGCGCCACTCTTCT
>JASDQU010010531.1:133635-159123 GCA_032191745.1 Picea mariana | reverse complement strand
GTGTACAATATCTTTGGCTCATTTCTTTAAGATCTTGATATTGATGAGTTTAATAAAATTTTGGGACATTGTGCATCTGGGAATGATAAACGTTTTCTCCTTCTCGTAATATAGCTTTCATCGAAGTGAAATATTTGCATTCTCATTTCTTTGCATTGTTTAGAGTCGGTCAAAAAATCATTTAGTCCATGCCATTTTCCTCTTGAGTAAACAACAACCTTAAAATAAAGCACTTATAAAAATTGATTAGACATTTTTATATTTTCTGGTAGAAAACCTACAATAGCTTAGGGTGTAGGGATTTGGAATAGGTGTGAAAGATAACTTTCCAAAGTTGTAAACAAACATAGTATCTTGTGATAGGGAGAGTTTAAATCCACTTTCTACATTTTTTCCTAGGAATCCGTTGTAACACAAGGGTCAATCACGATGTTACATTAGGGCTGACAGAGTTACTCACCTTGCTTTGTTGGTCTTAGTGTAGATATTGCATGTAGTATTGGGGGTCACTTGAGAATAAAATTATGTGCAGACCTTCTCGAGGCGATTTCGGGCTTAGATACCCTTCCCTTGCACATGGATTAGACTGTTGACTGTTTCCCCGTGCATCATTTTCGTAATTGGTAACCTTAGTGGCCTATTCATTTAGAGTCTTTACACGAGGTGACTATGGAGGGGAAAGTCTTCACAGTACCTGGAATCGACGTTGGCCCAACTCACTCAGGCTCCTTGGAGGTATACCTATTTTTATCTGTGGGAGCTTGCACCAGGGTGTAATTCCGTTAATCAGGTCGTCAACATAGCTTTTCCATCCGCTCTATCTCAACCCCTTCTTACATTGTCCTCGCGACATTGGATTTCATCATCAACTAGTGCATTCATTGTGAGAAGGTTTTGTTTGTTTGGTTGCTTCCTATATTTTTAGCGTGTGTTGTTTATTTTCCCTAGAAGAATCTAGGTTGGATCTGTTTTTAATGGTGTCAGTTCTCAAAACAACCAATGAAGCAACCCCTTCTTTGGGGGAAACTTTTGTTTTTCCTTCTTACAGAAACGTTGGTCCTCCTTACATCGTTACTTTGAGCCTTCCAGATCTCACAATTGGGTTACCGGTATGGTTTTTTTCTACTACAGTAATCTTGAATGTAGAAATTTCTTCGGTTGTAAGAAATACCCCCTGAGAACATCAACCTAATGTTGATCCTTCATCTTCTTTTCCAGTAAGATCTTCTTCACCTTCTCCACTTGAAAGGTATTTTTTTGTTTCATCTTCTTCGTTGAGTGAAAGCTCTGAAGCTAGTAACTCGGTGGATAAGAAGAAGAAGAAAAGGAAGATTAAGAAGAAGAAAAATAAGCAAGGGTCCAAACTTCCAACCACTGTCGAACATGCTGGAAAGAAACCAGTTACTGTTAATCACGTTGGGAGTGTTGATTATGCTAAGATCACCCAAACAACCCATAAGCCCAAGTACCCTTCCAAGATTTGTAAGCATATCCATCTTCTTAAGGATTTCCATGGTCTATCCAAGGTTATAGAAGCATGGTCTACATTCCCTCACCAACCCATATTATTAGCCTCTGAATAACATGCTAACGACCTCCCGTCAACTAGTCAAGATACCGTTGGGAAGAAGAAAAGTAGAGTCAAGTTTCCTTGTAGGTTATGCGGAGGGAGTCATCAAACTCACCTTTTCCCTCGTATTGACGAAGCCATGAAATTACTAGAATATATGATTGTTTCCTAGTCTCAACTTCCAGTTGCTTACCACATCCTTACTCTTAACCCACCTATAGTTGATGGAATGATCAATCTGGTCCCTTTGACGGTCAGTCTGGTTGATTAGGTACTCAATCTAGTCACATCCTTAGTTGAACCAGTTGACAAAGTGGTTGATCTGATACCATCCTCGGTGGATCCCACTCTCCCATTAGAGAGTGGAACCCAAGCAGTCGATCTGTTTCCACCCGTCGATCCCATTCTCTGCTTGGAGAATGAAACCCAAGTGGACGATCTGATCTCATCATCGATCGATCCTACTCTCCCACTAGCAAGTAAACCTGATATTTCTCATGTTTTTCTTGTCGATACAGACACTACCATGCTAGGGGGAATTCCTCCTTCTCCTATGGAACCCCCTCCAAGTAATGAGGCCATCCTTTTTTATTGGGATGAGATGACTGGACCTCATCTTCCCTCTCACATTCCTTTCAATATTACAGTACAAGTTTGTGGTCAGGATGTTCCTCAAATGTTGATAGATGAAGGTGTGCCCATTAGTATCTTTTCCTCTATTTCTTGGAAAGCTTTGGTTTTTCCTCAGCTTGTGTCGGTTACGTGGAATTTGTTAGCTTTTAACAGAAGAACCAGCCAATCTTTAGGAACCCTTCCTCAGTTTCATGTAACTTTGGGAGGGAAAATTGTTTTTATTGACATCATGGTAGTCCACAACCATTTTGATTTCGATTTACTCCTTGGGCGAGATTATGTATATGACATGAAAGCTATTGTGTCCACTTTTTTTTGTGTGATATATTTCCCTCGCGATGGAAAGGTTGTGACTATTGATAAACTCTCCTTTGTTGGCCTCAATTGGATTATCAACCTGACAACCTCACTGAACGATTCTTATATGCAAACATTATCCCCCCCACCACAGGTCAATTATGTGGCATTGTCTCCCATTCCTTTAGCCGCTGATGCAGATGAGCCTCTCACTGTAATCTCAATCTATTATGACTTAGATCCAGTAGTTGACATGGTGATCTCTTCTATAGGGATTTTAGAGCCTGATCTCTTTACCCCTATCGCGACCCTCGACCCGATGTCCTTCCATAGAGAATTTCTTCCATCAAGTGAAGATCTCTTGGAATCCATGGCCGAGATTTTTCCCTTGACATGGTGTCCTTCCAGAGCATTGTCCTCTTGGAAGCCATGATCAAGAAGAGGAGTTTGAGAATGGTTTTCTGATTTCAATCTCATTAAAAAATGAAACCAACTACGAGGATAGTTTTTTAATCTCTGTAGCAACCTCGTTAAAAAATGAAACAAAGGTTATGAGCATAGTTCTTTTTTCTATGTCAAGCTCGTTTAAAAATGAAACAGAATTCTGGGGATTGAACCTGGATTCTTGAGCATCGTTCCACCCCCCTCTTCAATTGATTCAAGTACTTCGTTACATATAGTATTTGAAGCTTCATTTCATCCGTCTTTGGCATTGGACAAATTGAAGTTTTGGGGGTAATTCTTACAACCTATGGACTCCATGTTGTAGTTAAGCTGCTAGCTTCTTAAGTTGGGGGCTAAGTACCAACCATCCCTGGTTTATGCGTTGGGAAATATCAAGCATAGTTTTCTCTGGTTCAAGCTTGTGTAAAAATGAAACCACCTATCTCAAGCATAGTTTCCTCTTGTTCCATCTTGTATAAAAATGAAACCAGGTCCAACCATAGTTTTGGCTAATTTTAAGCTTGTGTAAAAATAAAATCTATCCCAAGCATAGTTTTTTTTTGTTTTAAGATTGCGTAAAAATGAAAACAATCCCGAGCTTGGTCTTTTTTCTTTCTCATGCTCGTAAATACCTGAGAATTTAACCGAGTATACTTTTATCAAATTTTCGGACTCGTAAAGGTTATATGAAAAAGGAACCCCGTGGAGTTCCCTTTAAGCTCTTTTCAGACTCTCTAAACATGAAAAGGTTGCCAAGCGATATTGTTCTTTTCACTCTCATTAAAGTATTTGAAGAAAACCTTTGTTGAACGATAGATTATCTATTTTTTGGTCTCATCAGACTACTTTACGAAAAAGGAACACTCTAATCAAGCATGATTAGAAAAATTTATGGATTCCTATTTAAGTTCTTTTCAAACTCCATAAACATGAAAATACCACTGTTGAGCCTCCTTTTTGTCACCTCCAATTGCCTTATCTTATCCCATATCCTGACCAATTTTGCCCAATACATATGCACTCTCTACCTATTTTCCTCAATGGACATGTCATTTAGCAATTATTGTGTACATATGAGGTAACTTATGCTTAATCATGATTTATGATGATTTATTAATGATTTGGATTGAATATTTGATGTTTAAATCTCTAAAATTACTTTGAATGATCTAAGAAGACCTTATGAAAACAACCCCTATTCATCTGGTACCCGGTTCAGAGTTCATACAATACTCATCTCGTTCGGTACCAATGCTGTGCTCATCCGGTACCAATGTTGTGCTCGTCCGATACCTATTTTTGTGCTCGTCTGGTACCAGATATAATTTGAAATTTTGGAATGCTTCTACAGGAAAATTGGGGACATGGGATTTTTCCAGAGCAATGTTTACATGCAGTCATGTATTTTATAATTTACCCATATCACACATGGACCTCCATCTCAGGGGGAATGATTCTGCAAAAATTAGCAAAAATCTCAAACTTCCAACTTGCACCTCGATTTCCGTGCATATGGCATCAGATCTAGAAATTATACGAAATGGGTTTTGTCTAGAATGTGGAAAATTGAGTAATGGGCATGCACTTTTCCAAAATTTGAATTTTTTGAGAAGATATGGGTGGATCTCTAACTCGAATATGCCCAAATTGATGAAAAACCCATATTTTTTTGGATTTATCCTAAAATTGTAAAAAATGTTTTCTGAGTTTGGGGATTCGATTTCATCCATTCCTCCATGTATTTTATGTATAAATAAGACCTCATAGGTCTGAGGAAAGGGGAGGAATTTTTATGATATAGGTTTTATTTTTGAGGATTGTTGATTGTACACCTATTTCTCAAGTAATGATATAATTTGTAGTTCATGGAATTTGGCAGCACTCCGTAATTTCTCAAGCCGAGGAAGAAATTGGCAAAGGTAACCAAAAAACCACTTGGATTCAAGGATCTATCCCTCCAAGAATCAGAGAGGGATCTCTCTGTATGATTTAGCTTTGTTTGTGTTGGATATTAGGCTATTTATAAGAGTACAGGTTGGTTTTTGAATTTTTGGTTGGAACAACAGAAGGGGGCCATTGGGAAAAATGGAGTCAAAAAGGTTAAAGGTGATCAAATGATGGAATGAATGAGATCATATATAACAAGGAAATTTAATCATGTCAGTGGATCCTTGTAGTTTGTGAGATGGAAAAAGAGGAACATGCTAGGGTTCGCTTCAAATGCAGAGCATTGCTACCTGAATTCTACATTCAAACTTCAAAAGAAAACATAAATATTGTTTAAATCTAGAAGAGGGCGTTTGAAACAAATACTGAACATAATATTCTTATAAACAATAAATAAATATAACATAATGTGAAACCAGAGAGAGAACATATTACATAAAGGAATACTTCACCGCATAACAATGACACAGGAAGTTGGAAACATAATGTCTTTGTATTCATCAAAAGGATCACTTTAAACCTCCTAGAAATCTTTTCAATTCAGGTCCAACAACTATCCCCTCTCTACTTTTCATTACATTTGGCCTTTATATAGATGAAAAAATACCTATCCTCCACTTAGGGGTCAAATGCATGATCTGAGGGTCAAATTCCTAAAAGATCTACAACAAAAACACAAAATATGGGAGGTTTGAACCAACTCCCAAATTTGTCTCAATTGACCTTTGACCCTTGGAAAACATTTAATGATTTCAACATTTACATGAAACTAACATTGATCCACCCTCATTTACCATGGTTACATATTATAACTCTTTTACATACCACATTACAACTTTTGGTTTGACCAAATTCAAAATTTTTCCAAATACACAGAAGTCCAGCGACCACCATAGATGGGTTGCACTAGGAAATAGATGGGTCACGCTAGAAAACATATGGGTTATGCCAGGAAATAGATGGGTCATGCCAGAAGACAGATGGGTCATGCCAGTTCAAGTTTGTTTTTGGCCAACTTATGGGAGTCCATTTTGAATTCTGGAAACTAGGTCAAGTGTCCCCACGTGTCTACTTTCCAATGAGATATCAAACTCAAGAAAATACCCATGGGAAGGACTCCAAAAAATAAATTTTGCAACCTTACTTAGAAGCATCGCGCCGTGGGTCACACTGCCTAGAAGGGTCTCACTGTGGGTCACACTGCTCCCAAATGAAACAAAACCACTTTTTTTTTACTATTTTTTCTCCTTTCAAGTATGCATGATGGTGGCAAGGCAATCTTGAGATATCTAAGAGTGAAAATGAGTTAAAAAATTACCCATATTACCCTATAATAATTGGTGAAAAACTACAGCTTTAAGAACCTTTTGCCTCTTACACTTTTGATAATGTAAAAAGTTACACTTTATTCCCTGGTTATGCCACTCTAAAACCTTTCAAAAACTTATGTGGAGACATCATAATTCAAATTTACCATGTGACAACATTGGATGCATCTAGATATCCTCCACATCACATCTGATATACCACTGGACCATTACCCCTGAGCACCTTATCATGAAAGCATCTTCAACCTAATCAGAAAAATTCCCAACTAGATGACTGGAGAATAGATGACTATATTATAGGACCCTAACATAGGCTCCAATTGGGGAGTTGTCAATAATATCATATCTTCGGATTCATAAATTCGTTCCTTACCCATTGGGCTAGTCCCACAACCTGTATCTTAATCTATCATGCCACTCGGTGACTGAAAACCAACTGATCATTCATTTTGACTTTGACTGACTTTTTGAAGTAAAACATAAATAAAATAGACCACATGCTTTCCCAACAAGATTATTTGCATACTGTAAATGTGATAATTGAAAGGATGTTTATCTGGTAAACTTATTTATGCACATATATCCTATTCTAACCTTAGAATGCATGACCTTAATCGATATGAAATATCCAATATAACCAATCAAATATTGGATTTGATACCTTAATTATTTCACTGTTCTTTACCAAAATCAGAACTGAATCTGTTAAGGGTACTTGAAAATGATTTTGAGCCTGGTCTTCATCATAGGGAGCTTGTTAATCCCACAAATTAGCAGAAATGATGGAGATGGATTGTTGCTCTGTGATGAAAAATTTCTCCATATAGATAGCCACTGGATCAAGATAAAATTGACCTATTAATGGGTATTCTAATTCATCCAACTCAACTTTATGATTTTATGATGTATTTACGATATTTACATCCCCATGCATTTCCTGACATGGCTGCAACTTTTCTAATGGGTTTTGAAATGATACTTCTGCTGAACAAGACAATGGAGCAGACTGTCTAATCATATCCATATCATAACAGATTTTGAAATCATTACGAGTAAATGGAAACTGACTTTGAAAACACAAAACATCCAACATATCAGCTATTGGGTCACGCAATGCTTTAGATGGATGCAACATTGGTTCTACTGACGCTTCATGTTTTTTATTGCGATTCTCAACCAGAATGTGACCAAAATTTCCTTTCACAATCTGAAATGAATTAAAGCATAAGGGCAGGGGATCAAACTGGATCAGTTCATCATTTGTTTCAAACTACGTGATTTCATCTGATATTTGACATTCAAGATGAATCAAGGGCTGCACCTATGGATCTAAAATAGGTTCTTTATCATCAATGATTTCCTCATTTGTTTGGTAATAGAGTTATCCATTCCTACTGTTGACAACTTGCTAGAAATTTTCTCTCAGAAATGAGGCAAAACACAGAGGCAACATTTTTCACTTGAAAATTTTCTGCATTTTCCTCCTTGCAGTATTACTTAGTATGCAAAGTTTGATTTCCATTTTTACATTGTGCCAACTGGGTTTCTTCTTCCCACGAATATAGTGTTGGTTTCTCTGAACAATTAGCCTCAACTTTGACCATATACTCATCATCCTGATAATCATATCCAGGAAAATCATCTATATATTAAAGGTCATCAAACATGAACATCATCTAAGGAGACTTTTCCACCACCATCTAATTTTGAACTTCATCTTTGGCTATGTCATGAATTGAGTACATGAAATAATTATTTGGTGGTTTTAGATACCGAGGTTGAGATGCAAAATGTCTGAGGACATTGATCCTTGTATTTTTTGGAACTAATGGACCATGAGGTCTTTGAACAACAAGTTCATCTTTCCTGATAATCTTGTGCATCACTTCATTGATTGTGTTTGTCAAAATATCTAGTTTTATCTCAGAAGATATCAAGTGCTCCTTTTCCATTTTATCCTTCATCATTGCTTTTAAATTTTCCTTTCTGTTCAGTAGGTTAGCTTCGACATCAACTTCAATATTTTTCATTTCCTCCAGGGTTGCAGTGTTCCTTTCTCTTAATTGGAATGCCATCTTAGGATCGAAGGCATCTGGGAAATGTAAGTGAGCTAATCCTGGGGGTGGACTTATATCAACATGAATTGAATGATACACCTTATTAAACCTAGTTGGAAAATGTTTCACTATCTCCCCCGATTGTATTTTCAAGTGGTCATACTCTTCTAGGATGAGAAAGACATTTCCCATGATCACACATCTATCTAGGAAAACTTGCGTAAATTGATGAAAATTGCTAATGCTTGCAAATGGAATATTATTAAACCAATTGTTAACTTTACCTTGCAATGATAGGGAAAGCATCCTGATACAGACATCATCTCCTTCCACCTCAAACATATAAAGAAAATCCTCAAGATTTTGAATGTGTTTTTCAGCAGTGATCTTTGCATTTTCTCCATCAAACCTAGGCAGATTATTGCTATAAATTACAGGGAGGTCATTGAGAATAGAAGGTAAAACCAAAGGCTTGTATTTGTCTGGGACTTTTACAGGTATAGGAGGTAAATCAAGGGGCTTATAACTAACTGTAATTTCAACAATAATAGGAGATAAAGAACGAGGTTTGTGTCTAACTGGGCTATCTACAGGTATTGGAGTGTGTACCAGGGCTATAGGGATGGGATGAATCCTTTGAGGCTCTTCAACTTGAAACTGATCATTATGAATTTCAGCAATATACTCTTGACCAGGATCATAATAAGAGAGAAAATAATTACAGATAAAGCCAACAAAGTCTTGAATACAATTTGATCTTGAATACCTGATCTTTCCAGATTGCTTGGTCATGCTTCAGGATCTTCCTCGAGTGGAGTCTTCGAATTAGAATTGATCTAGATATGATTGGAGTTGCCAGGTGAATTATTTAGGCCTTCTTATGTTCGATCACTGTCCACCATCAGTAATCAAATTTGGAACTTGCTATGCTTTCTAAGGAACAATTCCCGAGTACGGTCATCATTATGTTAGCATTCCGTAATTTCTCAGGCTGAGGAAGAAATTGACAGAGGTAACCACAAAACCACTTGGAGTCAAGGATCTAGCCCTCCAAGACTTAGAGAGGGATCTCTCTATATGATTTAGCTTTGTTTGTCTTGGATATTAGGCTATTTATAAGAGTACATGTTGGTTTTTGAATTTTTGGTTGGAACAACAGAAGAGGGCCATTGGGAAAAATGGAGTCAAAAAGGTTAAAGGTGATCAAATGAAGGAATGAATGAGATCATATGTAACAACGAGAGGTAATCATGTCAGTGGATCCTTGTAGTTTGTGAGATGGAAAAAGAGGAACAAGATAGGGTTCACTTTGAATGCAGAGCATTGCTACCTAAATTCTACATTCAAACTTCAAAAGAAAACATAAATATTGTTTAAAGCTAGAAGAGGGTGTTTGAAACAAATCTTGAACATAATATTCTTATAAACAATAAAGAAACAAAACATAATGTGAAACCAGAGAGAAAATAGATTACATAAAGGAACACTTCACCACATAACAATGACACAAGAATATGGAAACATAATGTCTTTGTATTCATCAAAAGGATCACTTTAAACGTCCTGGAAATCTTTTCAATTCAGGTCCAACAACTATAACCTCTCTAATTTTCATTACAGTTGGCCTTTATATAGATGAAAAATTACCTATCGTCCACTTAGGGGTCGAATGAATGATCTAAGGGTCAAATTCCTAAAAGATATACAACAAAAACACAAAATCTGGGAGGTTTGAACCAACTCCCAAATTTGTCTCAACTGACCTTTGACCCTTGGAAAACATTTAATGATTTTAACATTTACATGAAACTGACATTGATCCACCCTCATTTACCATGGTTACATATTATAACTCTTTTACATACCACATTACATCTTTTGGTTTGACCAAATTCAAAATTTTTCCAAATACACAAAAGCGCATGGACCAACACAGATGAGTCGCACCAGGAAACAGATGGGTCACACCAGGAAATAGATGGGTCGTGCCAACAAACAGATGGGCCATGCTAGTTGAAGGTCATTTTTGGCCAAATTTTGGGAGTCCATTTTGAATTATGGAAACTAGGTCAAGTATCCCCACGTGTCTACTTTCCAATGAGCCATCAAACCTGAGAAAATACCCATGGGAAGGCCTCCAAAAACTGAATTCCCCAACCTTACTCAGAAGTGCCGCATTGTGGGTTTCATTGCCCAGAAGGGTCGCACTGCTCCCAAATGCAACAAAACCCTCTTTTGTTTACAAATTTTTCTCCTTTTAAGTTTGTAGGATGGTAGCAAGGAGCTCTTGAGATATCTAAGAGTGAAAATGAGTTAAGAAATAACCCATCTTACCCTATTATACTTGGTGAAAAACTACAACTTTAAGAAGCTTTTGCCTCTTACACTTTTGATAATGTAAAAAATTACACTTTATTCCCTGATTATGCCACTCTAAAACCTTTCGAAAACTTATGTGGAGGCATCATAATTCAAACTTACCATGTGACAACATTAGATGTACCTGGATATCCTCCACCTCACATCTGATATACCACTAGACCATTACCCCTGAGCACCTTATCATGAAAGCATCTTCAACCTAATAAAAAAAATTCCCAACTAGATGAATGGAGAACAAATGACTATATTATAGGACCCTAACATAATTGATGTGTTTTATCAAACCTTTCATTTTGTAAGTTTATTTTAAACCTACCTTATTGGTATGGCAAGGACCCACCGACCCAACCAAGGTAAGCTTCTTTATATCTATTGTATATATAATTATAGTTTGTGTATGGATAAAATCATTTTTTGTTTTGATCATAAACATCTAACTTTATTTATGTTTTCTTTCAATAAACATTTGACAAAATGCAATAAAGATGTGTGGTAATTCTAAGTGAGCGAGTGAGAATTTTTGGAGTGTAGTATAGATTTCTGGAGTGTAATATGGATTTATGAGTGAAACATATATTCTTGAGTGAATATTTTCTATCCTTGTATGTGTGTGTAGAAAATCATTTGGTAGACTTAATGTTGTAGTTTTGTTTCTATCTTGCAAATCTAGGGATAATTAAGATCTCCATATTTCAACCTACATGAGCCTATAATGGAGTATCTCAACATACCTAGAGTTTCTTCCTGAATTAATTTGGTTACACCTTGCAAACACATGAACAATCAAGACCTCCATCTCTCACCTTACATGCACCTATAATGGAGTGTTTTACTTTTCCTAGTATTTATTTTAAGCTTGATTGGGTTTCCTTTTTAAGAGTGTGCAAAGTGTTAATTGTTGTTAGTTTAGTTTCTCTAGGAGATAGAATCAAAGTTCATATTTTCCTTTCATGAGCCAACAATGAACAGGTCCATCACCTGAGCAAGAAATTTAGATCATATGCTTGTTTATGAGTTTTTCTTTCTGAATTTTGAAATGTGTGGAGAGTGTTTTATTTGAAGTGTGAAAACAAAGTGTTGGTTTTTAGATTGTTTTCTTATATAGACTATACTCATCATACATAGATAAACCACCTGTTTCTGACACATATAGTGTAACAACTCTATTGATTACGAATCCCGGTCGATAATTTATGTTTGGTAATATATTATGCATATAATTGCACCAATAACCACTGAGTTTAATTTCTTTGGACTCGTAAAACAAACATAGAAAGACCCATATGGGACCACTGAGCCAATCCTTCCTAGGGTTTGTTAAAAATACTCTGAGGGACTCATCCGAAGGATGAGATTATAGTTCAATCATATGTTATCCTCCTCAAGCTTGTGTAAAAATAAAGAGGTACTCACTAGAAATGGTGGGGGGAAATTTGGAAAGAAATGTATCTAAACCTATATTCTATGGAAAAGTCTCTTTTGAACATGACACCCTTTCACTTGCTTTGTGTTTAGGTTGGAAAATATGCTTGTCTCTTGATCACAGTCCTTTATAATATTACAAATTGGTCTGTGATCCCTGTTTTTGAGTCAGTGTTTACAAGATATTTTTCGTGTCATCAATATGTTTAAAGAGAAGTTTAACTCGAAAATCATTCTCTTGCATCTTCCATTTATGCAATCCTTAAATCCTTCTATTGCATCGGCCATCCCTGAGTTAGTCTTGAATCACTTGTTACTCTGATCTACCTCAAATATTTTTACATGTTTTGTGTCATTGATGGGGGATACATTAAGGCCCTCCTGTGACGAGTCTTTTCCTGTTGAATCCAACTCATTATCCAGGAATTAGACTTAGAAACTAATTGGTACCTTGGAACTTTCATGCCTCAATGGTAGGTTTCCTCACTTTCGACAGTGGGTTTTCATTATTGACCCCTGATCGGGAGATTCCGTCAAGTGTTTGAATTCAACTCATAAATTCACACTCACTGGATTATACTAGTGTACCTTGGGAGTCATTGACATTAATGGTGATTTCCCTCTCACTTGTTAATGATATACACTAATGACTGGTAATCAAGTGGTTTCTACCATGTTCGACTTCGACACACGTATTTATATGGTTAGATTCGTACTATACAGTGGTGGATATAAAGACCCTAAATCTTTTCTGACAGATTCAGGTTGCGTGGGAGTATATTCATATTGTGTTGTTGCATAGATCCACTTTGCATTTCTCATCGCTATGTTCAAATTTAATTCTTTAACACATATATCCACAATGTATTTTTGGTGGCTATGTTCATATTTGAGTCATATTGACATGGATCCACAGTTTATGTTTGGTGGCCATGACCTGTCTTACTTGACATGGATCTTTGCATGTCAAAATTTATTCTTTGAGTCACTTGTATTATGAGTATGAGAATTCCTACCTCAATGATGATATATTATTGTACTGTATTTCCTTGTTTGTTGGCAGGTTTCTGACCGGCGTAAGCCTTGTTCCCAACACACACTCGACAAAGTATTTTAGCTATCACTCTGTTATAACTTCACACTTTGGGGGGCTCACTGTTACACATTATTTTTGTCACCCATATGACCATTAATGATGTAAACCTATCCTTTGTATTTAGAAGGATCAATTGCCTTAATCTCTGAAGAAGAATGAAGATAAATTTTCCCAGAAAGATGGAAATTATATTTTCCCTTATAAAAACCTTATGAAGAGGGATCATCGCACCTTGCTTAGTGTTAAGGGTGTGATGATCTAGGATCATCGTAGGCTGCACTAGAGTGTCCTATGATGTTGTCGTACTCTACTTAGTATTAAGGGTGCAACGATTTTCTATATGAAGGAAAAAGAGAAGCTTCTCGATCCATCTAGAATAAAAGCTTCGAGGGTGAGTTGGCATCCAATCAGTTTGGATTTGAGTTGCATCCCTGATATCATGGAATCATACTAACCTCCTCACCCTATCCTTTTCATCTTATAAAAGGAGAGGAGATCTCATTGGGAAATTTATCTTGATTGGGTTTGAGTAATTTTTGTAGCTTGGAGTTTTTGGGCCTATGCTGGCTTTGAGCTTTGTTTTGTCAAGATAGATTGTGAGTTGCTTTCAAATCTACAGTGTTATAATATAGGAAGAATAAGTGTGGGGGAAGCAAGGAACTGTTGGAAGGGACCTTACAACATCAAGGCATCGATTGTATTCTCCTTTTCATATTTGTAATACAACAATATATTTCTTTCCCATAAAATTGTCCTTATTTTATTGTGTGAATCCTTGATCACATACATAGGTTTTTTTGAGCATATGTTGTTTCTTTCACTTCATTGTCTTGTGTCTTTGAATAGGTTCAACATCCCATAGGCCCTGATATGGAGTGAGGATGACACTAGCGAGGAAAAATGACATTTAAATGGTATGTCATTTATCTCTTGTTAGTTAGTATGCTTGATGATTAAAACTTAGGGGAAGTTTTATATTCTGTCTTGTTTTGTTCTAGTTTTAGGGTGAAACTAGGGAGATTCATTTGTGTCCGCACTTACTGATTTGTGCGATAACACCCTTCTACTTAGAATTTATACTAGAGATTTTTTCTTTATCTCTATCAATTGGTCGACCTCTCACCACTAAATCATCTTTGGTCAATCCTTCCATGTTCTTTCTTCTCATTTCTTCCGACAATAGATATGCAACCACGTCTTCTAGCGCTAATGTGGTTGTATTAATCCCTATATCCACAACTAATCTATCCCAGGAGTCTGGCAAAGTACATAATAGGATTATACATTTATCCTCCTCAATGATTTTAATATCCACAGAAGATAACTCGATTATAATGGTATTAAAATCATTTAAATTCTCAGTAACCGAACTGCCATCACTCATTATTAGAAGATATAGTTTCTTTCTGAGAAACAAATTATTTACCAGAAATTTTGATTGGTACAAGATCCTAAACTTGTCCCACAGTTTCTTGGCTGAATCTTCACCTGAGACATTTTGCATCACCAAATATGCAAGATAAATTTGAATCATACTCCTTTCTCTTCTCTCGAGTTTTACCCATTCTTCTGTAAACATTCCTTCTGGCATGGTACATGGACAAACTATTTTCCATTGTTCTTCATCTATGAGGAGATATTCTATTCTAATCTTCCAAAGCTCAAAATTATGGCCATTAAATTTTTTGATCTCTATTCTTGAGCTACTTGCCATTATTTAACACAATCTTTAGCATAATCTTTAAATATTCAATGCCTACGAATCTTACTGAACCTAGGGTTTATCTCAGATCCAAGGTTTTTAAACCAAGATCCGATACCACATGTGAGGAAATGAGACACACTTCCACGCTAAACCTATCATAAGAGAGGAAGAATATATAATCAAGAAAGTAAATGACACAACAAGCACACAGTACACATAGATTTTACCCTAGAAACCCAAACTGAGAAAACCAACATTCCTTGAGAGTTATGATCCTTGTTGTCTTATTAATTCATAATAAAAGGTTGCATGTGTAACCTTGGTCCACACCTAATACACAATCAACATCATGTAACATACCCAACCACCCACAGGCCGGGTACGCTACCTGCAAGCACGCCCTTGGACTTCTTTCTCATGTTGACCTTATTTATTTATTAAGGATGCATAATATAACAAATTTAACGACATGCACAACAATATCCAAAAAGCATGCAATATCTAAAGATTATGTTAAATTATAATTAACTATACACATCGAAAATACATTCATATACATGTAAATGAAAATTAAACTACACAACGAAATACATTCATACACAGATAGTAATATCACGACAGAGAGCACTTATCTTTATGAAAGGCAACACCGACTGGATGCAGACCAAGGATGTTCCACCCAACCATAGACACCGCTACTCTAAATCCCAACAACAGTGTCACCCCCGAGCCAGGGATATGAATCCACAAGGATGGTTCAAGAGTGCAATTGGGTTCCCAAACCAGTCAGCTCTCAAGCTCTCACAGGTTTCCCAACACCCACAACAATCCAAGTACCCAACTCTCTTCTACCCAGCCTATGCCACCCAATAGAATGGACCTCGACCCTTCTCTACCACGTAGTCCCTCAGGCAGTCCTTCTCCTTCCTGCCAGGGCTTCCAGCACAGCTGGTCCAGAATCTCAATGCTGGAACTCTCAGGACTCACAGTTGTGAGAAAAACAGGGCACAGGCCAATGCATTTCAGACATGCAGGCCCCAAGTCATGGTTGGATCACACCAACGACCATTATAACCAACTATCCCATGGCTAAGTTCTTCAGTAGCTCTGTTTCCTTTTCCAAGCCAAGACGCAGTGCATGCATGGGAGTGCGTGAGGGAATAATGAGTGAGGGAACGAGAAAACACTAAACAAGTCATCAGTCCAACCCCCCCCCATTAGAACAAAGGTTATTTTAAGTAACCTCGCGGGGAAAAAAATAACCTCCTGACCTTCCCCAAGAAGTTCACTTAACCAATTCCCTCCCTTAGACAAAAAGGGTAATAAGAAAAAATAGGAATAAACACTTAGTCCCTCAAGCTCCGTCTCTTGTGGAATCATAGCTCCATATAACTCTATTCCTTGTCTGTGTAGCAACTAAAAATGTATTTATTATTATTAATGATCAAAACATTACATTTCTTGGGCATACTGGCCCTTCAATAATTGTTTGGGCACTCTGGTCTCTTAGCATTGTAACAATACATTATTTAAAATGGGCGTTCAAAAACCTGGGGTGTTACATCCCCTCCCCCTTATTTTGGAACTATCCTTAGTGCATATACAAAACATAGATCAAAATCTCAAATTTATTCAAAAAAGTTGTGGGTACTCTGCCTGCATGGCATCTTCATGCTCCCAGGTAGCATTTTCAAGACTGTAGCAGGTCCACTGAACTTTTACCAGTTCTATAACTCGATTCTGGAGCATTTTGACTTTTCTGTCCAACACCCGCACTAGCTGAGCCTGAAAGTCTCCCTCCATCTCTACCTAAATCATAAACCAATCAATAACATGGTTAGGATCATGTACATATTTCTTTAGTAAATATACATGAAATACATTATGCACATTCATGGAACCAGACAATGCAAGCATGTATGCAACCAACCCTATTCTATCCAATATTTCAAATGGACCATAGAATCTGGCTGCCAGCTTTGTACAACTACCCAATTTCAAAGATATTTTCTTGGGCTTCACTTTCAAAAGTACATGATCCCCCACTTTAAATTCTCTAACTGTCATGTTATTGTCTGCATAAAATTTCTGTCTATCTTGAGCTGCCTTTAAATTCTTCTTAATCTTGACCACTTGGTCTTCCATGTCCTTGAAAAACTCCGGCCCAAGTACCACTCTATCTATTGGGTTTTCCCAGCTCACTGGATTATTTCATATCCTACCATACAAGGCTTCAAATGGGATCATTTTCAATGAAGCTTGATACCCATTGTTATATGCAAACTCAACCAAGTGTAAGTAATCTTCCCACTTATATGGCTTATCCATCACATACATTCTCAGCATGTCTTCAATTATTCGATTGACCCTCTCTATTTGCCCATCTGTCTGGGAATGACATGCTACGATAAAGTTTAGATTTGTGCCAAATCCCTTAAACAATCCCCTCCATAAATTAGAGGTAAATTTTGTATCTTTGTCCGAGACAATTGTCCTAGGTATCCCATGCAACCTAGAAATTTCCTTCATGAAAATTTCTGCAATATTAGCTGTTGTATGCGTTGTCTTCATAGGCACAAAATGAGAAGCCTTCATTAATTTTTAAACCACCACCATGATTGAATCATGTTGCTTATTCGTTCTAGGTAATCCTGTGATGAAATCCATGGTGATCACTTCCCATTTCTTCTCTGGAATTGGAAATGGCTGTAGCGAACCCTCTGGGTGTCTATGCTCAGACTTCACCTTCTGACATTCCACACATCGAGTGATGTAATCAACAACATCCTTCTTCATTCCCGACCAAAAGAACTGGCTTCTTACTGTTGTAATTGTTTTCTGGTAACCTGGATGTCTAGCATAAGGAACATCATGCATTTCCTTCAGTACCAAATTCCTCAGTTCTCCAAAACTAGGAACATAGATTCTATTTTTATGCATGAGGATTCCATCTTCCTTTATCTCGTACTCCTTTATTTTCTGTTGTACATATCATTTCTGTAATTTTTCCTTTACCTGTAGGTAATGCTTATATGTAACAAGACCATCTAAAATTATGCTCTTCAAGTTTGACTTATGCATACTGACAACAGTAGAATACATGAGATGCACTCTCCTACTAAGTACCTCAACAACTTTATTCTCCTTTCCCTTGATATGCTTGATATCGAAGTCATTTTCACTTAAAAATTCCAGCCATCTTGTTTGCCTGGAATTCAAGGTCCTCTGTTCGAAAAGATACTTCAGACCAACGTGGTTTGTCCTTGACTCAAATTTGTTTCCCATGAAATAATGCCTCCACATCCTCAAGGCGTGAACAATGGCATCAAGTTCCAATTCGTGTGTGGCATAGTTCCTCTCATGTTCCTTAATATTTATGGAATCATATCCAATGACATGTTCATTCTGCATGAGGACTCCCCCAAGTCCTTTCTTACAAGCATCTATACATACCACACAACTTTCATTTGGGTCGACAATCTTTAACATAGGTGCACTAGTAAGTAATTCCTTAAAAAGATTAAAATTATTTTCACACTTGAGTGTTGATTCAAATTTAGTTCCCTTCTTTTGCAAAGAGGTGATGGGGTGAGCAATCTTAGAGAACCCTACTATGAAACTTCTGTAGTAGCTAGCTAATACCATAAAATATCTGACGTCTAACACATTTCTGGGTGTTGTCCATCCTCTAATGGATTCAATCTTCTCTGGATCTACTGTTATATAATGTGTCCCAAGTAATGGATCTACTTTTGATAAAAATAATGGTTACTTAACTTGGCGTACAACTAATGTTCTCTTAGTACTTGCAATACCAATCTCAAGTGATGTTCATGCTCCTCTTCAGACTTAGAATAGATAAGTATGTCATCCAGGAATACTATGACAAACTTGTCCAAATTTTTTTTGAATATGCCATTCATTAAGCACATGAAGACAGCTGGTGCATTGGTCATTCCAAAAGGCACCACTGCAAATTCATAATGCCCATACCTGGTCCTAAAGGTTGTCTTACGAATGTCTTCTTCCTTGATTCTTACCTGATGTTGTCCTTCCCTTAGGTTAATCTTTGAAAATATCTTTTCTCCTCTTAGCTGATCAAAGAGGTCATCACTTTGGGGTAGCGGATACTTGTTCTTTATAGTGTACTTGTTCAGTTGTTGGAAGTCAATACACAACCTCAAGGTTCCATTCTTATTTTTGACAAAAAGTACTGGTTCTCCCCAAGGTGAAACACTTGGATGGATGTACCCTTTCCTCAATGATTCCTCCAACTGCATTTGTAATTCTTTTAGCTCTGGTGTGCTCATTCTGTAAGGTGTTTTTGACAGCAGGGCAGCTCCTGGCACTAAATCAATTGAGAAATCTATCTCCCTTCTTGGTGGAAATCTGGGTATTTCTTGGAATACATCTTCATATTCCTATAGCATCGAGAAATATTTAAGTCTTGGCCCCTTTGTATCAATTGGCTCCTCCACATGGGCTACATATAGTTGATATCCTTTTCTAAAACACCTTTTCAACTGTAAGGCTGAAATCTCCCTTATAGAGATGGGTCTTGGAACTCCTTTCACAGTGCTATGTTTTCCATTTCCATCAAGACATGTAAATTTCTTGTTATGACAATCTAGGACAACATGATGATTTTCCAACCAATCCATCCCAATTAGAATATCATAAGACCCCAATGGTATGACGTTTAGATCAGTACTAGTATTCATGCCATTAAGACTTATGGAACAACTTCTGACCATATCATGGATTCTTCTTTTGGTTCTAGTGGCTAACTGAACCAAACTTGTTTTTCCAAGTTTAGTTTTCTCCAAATGTAATCTATCCACTATCTTAGGGTCAATGTAACAATGGTTTGCTCTTGAATCAATCAAAATAGAAACAGGTTGATTTGTGATCTTACCATCCACCTCGATCATATTGGACTGGTACTCTGCTTGTTGATCATTTAAAGATGCATATATTCTCCCCATATCTCCGAATATTGTAGCCTCTTGGATGTTGTGCACAGTCTTCACTCTATCCTTTCTGTGTGGGAAATGCTTGTACAGGTGATCTTCCTTGCATTCCTAGCATTGGATTGGTGGTCTTCCCCTTTTTCCCAAGGAGTCTTCCTTCTTGAAATCCTCCTTAGAATATTGATCTTGATGATTTCTTTTAGGCTCATTCCTATTGAAGGGAGGTTTGAATCCTTTCCTCCTTTGATTGGACTTCGCATTCCTCTTGTCCTTCCAAGATTTCTGCAGGGATTCTCTTCCTTTTCCTTTCTCATACAAGTATTTATCCTTCCTGATTGCATAAGTCAAGGTCTTGGGTTCATCATACTTGATATTTTCCTTATAGAAGGTTGGCAATCCACTTAGAAATCTCTATATTTTTACTTTCTCATCATCAATGAACCTGACATACTTTAACAATCCCAAGAACTTCTTATTTTATTCTGCCATAGTCATGCTTCCCAACCCGAGTTCAAAGAACTCCTGCATTTTCTTTTCATAGAAATGATCTGAGAGGTACTCCTTCTAGAAGTACTTCATGAACTATTTCCAAGTGATCCTACTTTCATTAACATGTTCCACTTTCTTCAGTTGGTCCCACCACACTACAACTTTCCGGTGTAAATGGTAGGTGGAAATCCTAGCTTTTGGGTTTGATGAATAGTTATGAAGCTGAAAATATCTCCGGAGCCCAAGAAACCATGATTTGACATCATCTTCCCTTTCTCTTTCACCATCGAAGGAAGGTGGCTTGAGCTTCCTCAGCTCTCCTTGCAAACTATCTATCTCTTGTTTACTTCTCTGGTGTCTGACAGGAGACACTTCTGGGCTGCTTATAGGATCATCTAATGCATAAAACTTCCTTCCTGAGTAAGGAGGTGAGTGGCATCCATGAGCTCTGCTAGCACTTCTAGAATAACCATCTCTTCCATGAGCATCTCCTCTTTCCTAACACCTGCCTTCTTCCTCTTTTCTTGAGTTCGATACCTTCTTCCTTTGCCTCTGCAACTGATTTAAACTCTGCAACATTTGAGAATTTATCTGAATTTTCTCTCTCATCAGTCTCTCATTGTCTTCTTTGTAGCTCTGTACTTCCATCTTCAAGCTTCTTACTGTTTCTATCAATGTTTCTTGTTCTCCTTTTTCCTTGCATCTATTGGACTCTGTCTCTGCATTATCGATTCTGGTATTCTAGCCTTTGGCCTCCTTTCCATGACTCGAGTCTCCCTCGACTTCTCCCATTTCCTCAATACGCATCCTGAGCTGATGCGCTTAAGCCTCTTAATTCTGCAAAATGTGCAAGCAACCATTTTGTTACAATTATGCGTATGATAGACAAAATTTCCAAATCATGCTACAAGTCTCTTTATTTTTTATGGAGATCATATCCCCATTCTCCAAAAATAACAGTGTCTTGTTATCCCTGGCTGACACAGAGTTCACCCTGTGCAGGCCCTTCCTTCAAACCACCTCCCAGGTGACCACAACTAGAAACCATGGTTGAATCCTCCCTTAGCACTTTTCTGTCTCGGAGACAACTAGTTCAGCCCTTAGCCTTCCTTCCTTAGCTCTCAACCTGCATATGACCAAGGCCATGACCCTACGCTTAGCTAAAAAATCACTTGTCTAGAGCTTCGAGACTTCAGAGCTTTTAGCTAGGACCATATTAACGGTCCTTGTCCTCTTTCATGATCAATGATCGAGATATTATTCAGGACTCCACACTTCGCGAGTCTCAAATTTTATTGCTTGCCTCCTCCCGGTACACCTTTACTCGGGGCTCCTGATCTGTCGACAGGTATCCTCCCATAGATCGGTGGCTATGAATTGTTTCGACATTTCGGGCTTCGAAAGTTTCAAACTTCCCTCCTGCACTTTCTCCCAGAGTGCTTTTACCCACAATCGACGATCCCTCGACGCATGTCCTCTGGAATCGACAGTTGATATATACTCTGGCCTTCGAGCCTTTGGGAGTTTTTGACCCAACCATCCTGTCACCTCCTTCCCTTTTGGAGTGCCCGGTCTTCCAAACTGCACGATTTGTCTCCACGTGGAAAAATGTTGGAAGCGGACACGTGGCCCAATCAGGTGGGTGACACATGTCATGTTATAATCAAATTTTCAATGTTCCAAATGCCCAAAACTTACTGACACATGGCACACATCCCATGTGTCCAGGTCATCCCTGGTAATGTCATCATGCCTTATCACTTCGACTCTTCGGGATTTAGGGCTTCGGGAGTTTTAAAACTAGCACACTTCCAATTCTCCCAAACTCTGAATTCCCAAACTGGCTAATTTGTCACCATGTGTCCTCCTGGATCGGACGACTAGGTTTCACTTCGAGTCTTCACCCAAAGTCCATGGATTTGCTCCACGTTTCCTCCTCAATATAACGACTATGATTTCTTCAGGGCTTTGGACTTCATGGATCTCAAACTTCAACCCTTTTCCTTGAATTTTTTTTTATCTGAAATTCACGATCTTCTGATGCGTGTCCCCTACGGATCAATGACCACGATACCTTCGGGACTCCGGACTCCAGAAATCTCAAATTTCAAACTTGTTTGGCCCCACTGGATTTTATCTAAAGTCATGGATCTAGTGAGCGTGGCTCTCGATAGATCAATGGCTGAGATATTTTCAGATGATCGCATGATCGAGGTTTTCTCCATCTTTCCAACTCTCTGGGCTTCAGGATTCTCAAACCTCATTTGAAAATCTCTTGAATGGATTCCTCCAAAGTTACTAATCTACTGAAAAGTAACCTCTATGTGTTCGACGACCAAGATCTAATTCGGATGATCCGAAAGTCGCGTTTACTTAGGGTCTCCGACTCTCTGGGCTTCGGGAGTCTCAAATCTCAACTTCTCCTCACTCGCTCTTTCCCCGAGTGATTTCACTCGGATAATGCCATCGATTGATGCATGTCCTCCTATGGATCGACGGTCCCCAGCTACTTCGGCTATTCGAATTTTCGAGGTTCGAGCCCTACCTATCACATCGTTTCATGCCTTTCAATTTGTGGGGGCATGCATCGGTGGTTTGGAGTAACCTACTTTTTTCCCCACAATTATCCTAATGCTGACACATAACCTCCCCAAGGAAACCGTGGTTTGGATTGCAGGACCACCTTGGGAAATTATCTCTCGTGCAACTTGGTTCCCCGCAATGCCTACTGGACATTGATCTCTCTCTCTCCAATGGGACCTGATGGTCGTGACCTTAACCTTGATTCTTTTTCATCAGACGACCCCTGTTTACCTATCCTCTGATCCAATGATCCCGAATATCCCCGATCCGATCGTGGTGATCGTTATCGAATTAAAAAGGAATATTCACGATTCTTCAAACCCTCATAGAGGTTCTATGATGTTCTGTCTCCTGTTTATCATTTGCAACACCATTCCTCCTGATCTTTTCAACTTCACGGTTAGAGTTCAATCTTGACCATGAGATTCTGACCAACAGACATGGCCCATACCATCCTGGTGTTTCAACCAGAAGCTCTGATACCAATCTGTAACATACCCAACCACCCACAGGCCTGGTACGCTACCTGCAAGCCTGCCCTTGGAATTCTTTCTCATGATGAACTTCTTTATTTATTAAGGATGCATCAAAAAACATATTTAATGACATGCGCAACAATATCCAACAAGCATGAAATATCTAAAGATTATGTTAAACAATAATTAAATATACACAACGAAAATACATTCATATACATGTAAATGAAAATTAAACTACACAGCGGAATAAATTCATACACAGATAGTAATATCACGACAGAGAGCACTTATATTTATGAAAGATGACACTGAATGGCTACAGACTAAGGACGTTCTTCCCAACTATAGACACTATTGATCTAAATCCCAACAACAGTTTCACCCCCGAGCCAAGGCTATGAATCCACAAGGATGGTTCCAGAGTGTAATTATGTTCCTAAACTAGTCAGCTCTCAAGCTCTCACAGGTTTCCTGACACCCACAACAATCCGAGTACCCATCTCTCTTCTACCCAGCCTGTGCCACCCGAGAGAATGGACCTCCACCCTTCTCTGCCACATTGTCTCTCATGCATTCCTTCTCCTTCCTACCAGTGCTTCCAACACAGCTGGTCCAGAATCTCAATGCTGGAACTCTCAGAACTCGCAGTTGTGAGAAAAATAGGGCACATGCCAATACCTTTCATACATGCAGGCCCCATGTCATAGTTGGATCACATCGGCGACTACTACAACCAACTATCCTGTGGCTAAGTTCTTCAGCAGCTCTGTTTCCTTTTCCAAGCCAAGACACAGTGCGTGCATGGGAGTGTGTGAGGGAATAATGAGTGAGGGAATTGGAAAAAAATGAACAAGTCATCAGTCCAACCCCCCCATCAGACCAGAGGTGGGTTTTAGTAACCTCGTGGGGAAAAAAAGAACCTCCTGGCCTTCCCCAAGAAGTTCACGTAATCGATCCCCTCCCTTAGACAAAAAGGGTAATGAGAAAAAATAGGAATAAACACTTAGTCCCTCAAGCTCCCTCTCTTGTGGAATCATACCCCCTATAAATCTAGTCCTTGTCCATCTAGCAACCAACAAAGTATTTATTATTATTAATGATCAAAACATTACATTTTTTGGGCATATTGGCCCTTCAATAATTGTTTGGGCACTCTAGCCTCTCAGCATTGTAACAATACATTATTTAAAATGGGGGTTCAAAAACCTAGGGTGTTACACATCATAACCTCTTGCTTACACAAGAACAACCCTGCAACCAATTTAGATTAGATCTACATGACCAATAATCTCTACAATTATTCATTGATTCATTGATCAACCTTTACATCCTTACAACATGCCTTCTTTATAGGATTTACAACAGGAAAAACCCTAAAGAAAAGGTGCCTAAAAAGGGTTACATATCCAGGTAGATCATTGGCTACAAATCCTATGAATCTAGGGATTCTATTACATTTGACTACCAAGTCATATTACCGTTGAATACCAGTCGACCTTCATTCAGTCTTTAGTCGGTCTCCACATGCCTAACTATCAACCTCTTGTTGGTTGACCTCTTCGACTTGATGTCTATGTATTTACCATGTATAACCACCTCAACCTTCAACTTTAACTTTACCTGGTCGACTAAACTCCACCTTTGACTTGTGTTCGAGCTTCCTCGACTTCGGCTTTACCCGTTTGAACCACCTTGATCTTCAACTTCGACTGTTAGTCGATCCACCTCAATTTTCAATACAAAGAATATAACGACCCAACAAAAATAAAGGGGGATTCATATCCTAGTGAGGTTGTTATTAATACCATAAAATGATATTTTAGATCAATAGGGGTGTGCTCAATTTCTAGACACCATAACCCCAAAAATGTCATTTAATGCCTCAAAATGGCTCTAGAAGGTTCCATACCCCAATTTTCCAAACTGGGACCTGCCACTAAAATGACCCTGCAAGATGATTCCTCCAATTTTTTCCACTTCGAAAGCATCGAGATAGATGGAAAATAATATAATGATCCAATCTAGATCATACCTCCCCATTTAGGGAGGATTTTTGTCCCCAAAATATTTGTTGAATGAGGTGAGG
>JASDQU010010531.1:117725-133091 GCA_032191745.1 Picea mariana | reverse complement strand
GGATAAAATCATTTTTTGTTTTGATCATAAACATCTAACTTTATTTATGTTTTCTTTCAATAAACATTTGACAAAATGCAATAAAGATGTGTGGTAATTCTAAGTGAGTGAGTGAGAATTTTTGGAGTGCAATATAGATTTCTGTAGACTTAATCATTTGGTAGACTTAATGTTGTAGTTTTGTTTCTATATTGCAAATATAGGGATAATTAAGATCTCCATATTTCAACCTACATGAGCCTATAATGGAGTATCTCAACATACCTAGAGTTTCTTCCTGAATTAATTTGGTTACACCTTGCAAACACATGCACAATCAAGACCTCCATATCTCACCTTACATGCACCTATAATGGAGTGTTTTACTTTTCCTAGTATTTATTTTAAGCTTGATTGGGTTTCCTTTTTAAGAGTGTGCAAAGTGTTAATTGTTGTTAGTTTAGTTTCTCTAGGAGATAGAATCAAAGTTCATATTTTCCTTTCATGAGCCAACAATGAACAGGTCCATCACCTGAGCAAGAAATTTAGATCATATGCTTGTTTATGAGTTTTTCTTTCTGAATTTTGAAATGTGTGGAGAGTGTTATCTTTGAAGTGTGAAAACAAAGTGTTGGTTTTTAGATTGTTTTCTTATATAGGCTATACTCATCATAGATAGATAAACCACCTGTTTCCGACACATATAGTGTAACAACTCTGTTGATTACGAATCCCGGTCGATAATTTATGTTTGGTAATATATTATGCATATAATTGCACCAATAACCACTGAGTTTAATTTCTTTGGACTCGTAAAACAAACATAGAAAGACCCATATGGGACCACTAAGCCAATCCTTCCTAGGGTTCGTTAAAAATACTCTGAGGGACTCATCCGAAGGATGAGATTATAGTTCAAGCATATGTTATCCTCCTCAAGATTGTGTAAAAATAAAGAGGTACTCACTAGAAATGGTGGGGGGAAATTTGGAAAGAAATGTATCTAAACTTATATTCTATGGAAAAGTCTCTTTTGAACACGACACCCTTTCACTTGCTTTGTGTCTAGGTTGGAAAATATGCTTGTCTCTTGATCACAGTCCTTTATAATATTACAAATTGGTCTATGATCCCTGTTTTTGAGTCATTGTTTACAAGATATTTGTTGTGTCCTCAATATGTTTAAAGAGAAGTTTAACTCAAAAATCCTTCTCTTGCGTCTTCCATTTCTGCAATCCTTAAATCCTTCTATTGCATCAGCCATCCCTGAGTCAGTCCTGAATCACTTGTTACTCTGATCTACCTCAAATATTTTTACATGTTTCATGTCATTGATGGGGGATACATTAAGGCCCTCCTGTGACGAGTCTTTTCCTGTTGAATCCAACTCATTATCTAGGAATTAGACTTAGAAACTAATTGGTACCTTGGAACTTTCATGCCTCAATGGTAGGTTTCCTCACTTTCGACAGTGGGTTTTCATTATTGACCCCTGATCGGGAGATTCTGCCGAGTGTTCGAATTCAACTCATAAATTCACACTCGTTGGATTATACTAGTGTACCTTGGGAGTCATTGACATTAATGGTGATTTCCCTCTCACTTGTTAACGATATACACTAATGACTGGTAATCAAGTGGTTTCTACCATGTTCGGCTTCGACACATGTATTTACATGGTTAGATTCGTACTATACAGTGGTGGATATAAAGACCCTAAATCTTTTCTGACTGATTCAGGTTGCGTGGGAGTATATTCATATTGTGTTGTTGCATAGATCCACTGTGCATTTCTCATCGCTATGTTCAAATTTAATTCTTTAAAACATAGATCCACAATGTATTTTTGGTGGCTATGTTCATATTTGAGTCATATTGACATAGATCCACAGTGTATGTTTGGTGGCCATGACCTGTCTTACTTGACATGGATCTTTGCATGTCAGAATTTATTCTTTGAGTCACTTGTATTATGAGTATGAGAATTCCTACCTCAGTGATGATATATTATTGTACTGTATTTCCTTGTTTGTTGGCAGGTTTCTGACCGACGTAAGCCTTGTTCCCAACACACACTCGACAAAGTATTTTAGCTATCACTCTGTTATAACTTCACACTTTGGGGGGCTCACTGTTACACATTATTTTCGTCACCCATATGACCGTTAATGATGTAAACCTATCCTTTTTATTTAGAAGGATCAATTGCCTTAATCTCTGAAGAAGAATGAAGATAAATTTTCCCAAAAAGATGGAAATTATATTTTCCCTTATAAAAACCTTATGAAGAGGGATCATCGCACCTTTCTTAGTGTCAAGGGTGTGATGATCTAGGATCATCGTAGGCTGCACTAGAGTGGCCTACGATGTTTTCACACTCTACTTAGTATTAAGGGTACAACGATTTTCTATATGAAGGAAAAAGAGAAGCTTCTCGATCCATCTAGAATAAAAGCTTCGAGGGTGAGTTGGCCTCCAATCAATTTGGATTTGAGTTGCATCCCTGATATCATGGAATCATACTAACCTCCTCACCCTATCCTTTTCATCTTATAAAAGGAGAGGAGATCTCATTGGGAAATTTATCTTGATTGGGTTTGAGTAATTTTTGTATCTTGGAGTTTTTGGGCCTATGATGGCTTTGAGCTTTGTTTTGTCAAGATAGATTGTGAGTTACTTTCAAATCTACAGTGTTATAATATAGAAAGAATAAGTGTGTGGGAAGCAAGGAACTGTTGGAAGGGACCTTACAACATCAAGGCATTGATTGTATTATCCTTTTCATATTTGTAATACAACAATATATTTCTTTCCCATAAAATTGTCCTTATTTTATTGTGTGAATCCTTGATCACATACATAGGTTTTTTTGAGTATATGTTGTTGATTTCACTTTGTTGGCTTGTGTCTTTGAATAGATTCAATATCCCATAAGCCCTGAAATGGAGTGAGGATGACACTAGCGAGGACAAATGACATTTAAAAGGTATGTCATTTATCTCTTGTTAGTTAGTATGCTTGATGATTAAAACTTAGGGGAAGTTTTATATTCTGTCGTTTTTTGTTCTAGTTTCAGGGTGAAACTAGGGAGATTCATTTGTGTCCGCACTTATTGATTTGTGCAATAACACCCTTCTACTTAGAATTTATACCAGATATTTTTTCTTTATCTCTATCAATTGGTCGACCTCTCACCACTAAATCATCTTTGGTCAATCCTTCCATGTTCTTTCTTCTCATTTCTTTCGACAATAGATATGCAACCACGTCTTCTAGCGCTAATGTGGTTGTATTAATCCCTATATCCACAACTAAGATATCCCAGGAGTCTGGCAAAGTACATAATAGGATTATACATTTATCCTCCTCAATGATTTTAATATACACAGAATATAACTGGATTATAATGGTATTAAAATCATTTAAATTCTCAGTAACCGAACTGCCATCACTCATTATTAGAAGATATAGTTTCTTTCTGAGAAACAAATTATTTACCAGAAATTTTGATTGGTACAAGATCCTAAACTTGTCCCACAGTTTCTTGGTTGAATATTCACCTGAGACATTTTGCATCACCAAATATGCAAGATAAATTTGAATCATACTCCTTTCTCTTCTCTCGAGTTTTACCCATTCTTCTGTAAACATTCCTTCTGGCATGGTACATGGACAAACTATTTTCCATTTTTCTTCATCTATGAGGAGATATTCTATTCTAATCTTCCAAAGCTCAAAATTATGGCCATTAAATTTTTCAATCTCTATTCTTGAGCTACTTGCCATTATTTAACACAATCTTTAGCACAATCTTTAAATATTTGATGCCTACGAATCTTACTGAACCTAGGGTTTATCTCAGATCCAAGGTTTTTAAAGCAAGATCTGATACCACATGTGAGGAAATGAGACACAATTCCATGCTAAGCCTATCATAAGAGAGGAAGAAGATATAATCAAGAAAGTAAATGACACAACAAGCACACATTACACATAGATTTTACCCTAGAAACCCAAACCGGGAAAACCAACATTCCTTGAGAGTTATGATCCTTGTTGTCTTATTAATTCATAATAAAAGGTTGCATGTGTAACCTTGGTCCACACCTAATACACAATCAACATCATGTAACATACCCAACCACCCACAGGCCGGGTACGCTACTTGCAAGCCCACCCTTGGACTTCTTTCTCATGTTGACCTTCTTTATTTATTAAGGATACATAATATAACAAATTTAACGACATGCACAACAATATCCATCAAGCATGCAAGATCTAAAGATTATGTTAAATGATAATTAACTATACACATCGGAAATACATTCATATACATGTAAATGAAAATTAAACTACACAACGAAATACATTCATACACAGATAGTAATATCACGACAGAGATCACTTATCTTTATGAAAGGAAACACCGACTGGATGCAGACCAAGGATGTTCCACCCAACCATAGATATCGCTACTCTAAATACCAACAACAGTGTCACCCCCGAGCTAGGAATATGAATCCACAAGGATGGTTCAAGAGTGCAATTGGGTTCCCAAACCAGTCAGCTCTCAAGCTCTCATAGGTTTCCCAACACCCACAACAATCCAAGTACCCAACTCTCTTCTACCCAGCCTATGCCACCTGAGAGAATGGACCTCCACCCTTCTCTACCATGCAGTCCTTCAGGCATTCCTTCTCCTTCCTGCCAGGGCTTCCAACACAGTTGGTCCAGAATCTCAATGCTGGAACTCTCAGGACTCGTAGTTGTGAGAAAAACAGGGCACAAGCCAATGCATTTCAGACATGCAAGCCCCAGGTCATGGTTGGATCACACCAGCGACCACTATAACCAACTATCCCATGGATAAGTTCTTCAGTAGATCTATTTCCTTTTCCAAGCCAAGACGCAGTGCATGCATGGGAGTGTGTGAGGGAATAATGAGTGAGGGAACGAGAAAACACTGAACAAGTCATCAGTCCAACCCCCCCCATTAGAACAAAGGTGATTTTAAGTAACCTCGCGGGGAAAAAAAATAACCTCCCGACCTTCCCCAAGAAGTTCACGTAACCAATCCCCTCCCTTAGACAAAAAGGGTAATAAGAAAAAATAAGAATAAACACTTAGTCCCTCAAGCTCCCTCTCTTGTGGAATCATAGCCCCCTATAACTCTATTCCTTGTCCTTGTAGCAACTAATAATGTATTTATTATTATTAATGATCAAAACATTACATTTCTTGGGCATACTGGCCCTTCAATAATTGTTTGGGCACTCTGACCTCTTAGCATTGTAACAATACATTATTTAAAATGGGGGTTCAAAAACCCGGGGTGTTACATCCCCTCCCCCTTATTTTGGAACTATCCTCAGTGCATATACAATACATAGATCAAAATCTCAAATTTATTCAAAAAATTTGTGGGTACTCTGCCCACATGGCATCTTCATGCTCCCAGGTAGCATTTTCAAGACTGTAGCAAGTCCACTGAACTTTTACCAGTTCTATAACTCAATTCTGGAGCATTTTGACTTTTCTGTCCAACACCCGCACTAGCTGAACCTGAAAGTCTCCCTCCATCTCTACCTGAATCATAAACCAATCAATAACATGGTTAGGATCATGTACATATTTCTTTAGTAAATATACATGAAATACATTATGCACATTCATGGAACCAGCCATTGCAAGCATGTATGCAACCAACCCTATTCTATCCAATATTTCGAATGAACCATAGAATCTGGCTGCCAGCTTTGTACAACTACCCAATTTCAAAGAGATTTTCTTGGGCTTCACTTTCAAAAGTATCCCCCACTTTAAATTCTCTAACTGTCATGTTATTGTCTGCATAAAATTTCTGTCTATCTTGAGCTGCCTTTAA
Organism: Picea mariana; assembly: GCA_032191745.1. Classification (NCBI taxonomy): domain Eukaryota; kingdom Viridiplantae; phylum Streptophyta; class Pinopsida; order Pinales; family Pinaceae; genus Picea; species Picea mariana. The sequence goes on along the minus strand of JASDQU010010531.1, from coordinate 127,228 downwards.
ATTCTTCTTAATCTTGACCACTTGGTCTTCCATGTCCTTGAGAAACTCCGGCCCAAGTACCAATCTATCTGTTGGGTTTTCCCAACTCACTGGATTATTTCATTTCCTATCATACAAGGCTTCAAATGGGATCATTTTCAATGAAGCTTGATACCCATTGTTATATGCAAACTCAACCAAGTGTAAGTAATCTTCCCACTTATATGGCTTATCCATCACATACATTCTCAGCATGTCTTCAATTATTCGATTGACCCTCTCTGTTTGCCCATCTGTCTGGGGATGACATGCTATGCTAAAGTTTAGATTTGTGCCAAATCCTTTAAACAATCCCCTCCAGAAATTAGAGGTAAATTTTGTATCTCTGTCTGAGACAATTGTCCTAGGTATCCCATGCAACCTAGAAACTTCCTTCATGAAATTTTTTGCAATATTAGCTACTGTATGCGTTGTCTTCATAGGCACAAAATGAGAAGCCTTCATTAATTTGTAAACCACCACCATGATTGAATCGTGTTGCTTATTCGTTCTAGGTAATCCTGTGATGAAATCCATGGTGATCACTTCCCATTTCTTCTTTAGAATTGGCAATGGCTATAGCGAACCCACTGGGTGTCTATGCTCAAACTTCACCTTCTGACATTCCACACATCGAGTGATGTAATCAGCAACATCCTTCTTCATTCCCATCCAAAAGAACTAGCTTCTTACTGTTGTAATTGTTTTCTGGTAACCGGGATGTCTAGCATAAGGAACATCATGCATTTACTTCAGTACCAAATTCCTCAGTTCTCCAGAACTAGGAACATAGATTCTATTTTTATGCATGAGGATTCCATCTTCCTTTATCTCGTACTCCTTTATTTTTTGTTGTACATATCCTTTCTGTAATTTTTCCTTTACCTGTAGGTAATTCTTATCTGTAACAAGACCATCTAAAATTATGCTCTTCAAGTTTGACTGATGCATACTGACAGCAGTAGAATACATGAGATGCACTCTCCTACTAAGTAACTCGACAACTTTATTCTCCTTTCCCTTGATATGCTTGATATAGAAGTCATATTCACTTAAAAATTCCATCCATCTTGTTTGCATGGCATTCAAGGTCGTCTGTTCGAAAAGATACTTCAGACCAACGTGGTTTGTCCTTAACTCAAATTTGTTCCCCATGAGATAATGCCTCCACATCCTCAAGGCGTGAACAATGGCATCAAGTTCCAATTCGTGTGTGGCATAGTTCCTCTCATGTTCCTTAATATTTATGGAATCATATCCAATGACATGTTCATTCTGCATGAGGACTCCCCCAAGTCCTTGCTTACAAGCATCTGTACATACCACACAACTTTCATTTGGGTCGACAATCTTTAACATAGGTGCACTCGTAAGTAATTCCTTAAGAAGATTAAAATTCTTTTCACACTTGAGTGTCCATTCAAATTTAGTTCCCTTCTTTTGCAAAGAGGTGATGGGGTGAGCAATCTTAGAGAACCCTACTATGAACCTTCTGTAGTAGCCAGCTAATCCCATAAAATATCTGACGTCTAACACATTTCTGGGTGTTGTCCATCCTCTAATGGATTCAATCTTCTCTGGATCTACTGCTATATAATGTGTCCCAAGTAATAATGTGTCCCAAGTAATGGATCTGCTTTTGATAAAAAGAACAGTTACTCAACTTGGCGTACAACTAATGTTCTCTTAGTACTTGCAATACCAATCTCAAGTGATTTTCATGCTCCTCTTTAGACTTAGAATAGATAAGTATGTCATCCAGGAATACTATGACAAACTTGTCCAAATAATTTTTGAATATGCCATTCATTAAGCACATGAAGATAGCTGGTGCATTGGTCAGTCCAAATGGAACCACTGCAAATTCATAATGCCCATACCTAGTCCTAAAGGTTGTCTTACGAATGTCTTCTTCCTTGATTCTTACCTGATGCTATCCTTCCCTTAGGTCAATCTTTGAAAATATCTTTTCTCCTCTTAGCTGATCAAAGAGGTCATCAATTTGGGGTAGCGGATACTTGTTCTTTATAGTGTACTTGTTCAGTTGTTGGAAGTCAATACACAACCTCAAGGTTCCATTCTTATTTTTGACAAAAAGTACTGGTGCTCCCCAAGGTGAAACACTTGGATGAATGTACCCTTTCCTCAACGATTCCTCCAACTGCATTTTTAATTCTTTTAGCTCTGGTGTGCTCATTATGTCAAGTGTTTTTGACAGTGGGGCAACTCCTGGCACTAAATCAATTGAGAAATCTATCTCCCTTATTGGTGGAAATCTGGGTATTTCTTGGAATACATCTTCATATTCCTATAGCATCGAGAAATATTTAAGGCTTGGCCCCTTTGTATCAATTGGCTCCTCCACATGGGCTGCATATAGTTGATATCCTTTTCTAAAACACCTTTTCAGCTGTAAAGCTGAAATATCCCTTATAGAGATGGGTCTTGGAACTCCTTTCACAGTGCTCTGTTTTCCATTTCCATCAAGACATGTAAATTTCTTGTTATGACAATCTAGGACAACATGATGCTTTTCCAACCAATCCATCCCAATTAGAATATCATAAGACCCCAATGGTATGACGTTTAGATCAGTACTAGTATTCATGCCATTAAGACTTATGGAACAACTTCTGACCATATCATGGATTCTTCTTTTGGTTCTAGTGGCTAACTGAACCAAACTTGTTTTTCCAAGTTTAGTTTTCTCCAAATGTAATCTATCCACTATCTTAGGGTCAATGTAACAATGGTTTGCTCCTGAATCAATCAAAATAGAAACAGGTTGATTTGTGATCTTACCATCCACCTTGATCATATTGGACTGGTACTCTTCTTGTTGATCATTTAAAGATGCATATATTCTCCCCATATATCCGACTATTGTAGCCTCTTGGATGTTGTGAACAGTCTTCACTCTGTCCTTTCTGTGTGGGAAATGCTTGTACAGGTGATCTTCCTTGCATTCCCAGCATTGGATTGGTGGTCTTCCCCTTTTTCCCAAGGAGTCTTCCTTCTTGAAATCCTCCTTAGAATATTGATCTTGATGATTTCTTTTAGGCTCATTCCTATTGAAGGGAGGTTTGAATCCTTTCCTCCTCTGATCGGACTTCACATTCCTCTTGTCCTTGCAAGATTTTTGCAGGGATTCTCTTCCTTGTCCTTTCTCATACAAGTATTTATCCTTCCTGATGGCCTAAGTCAAGGTCTTGGGTTCATCATACTTGATATTTTCCTTATAGAAGGTTGGCAATCCACTTAGAAATATCTATATTTTTACTTTCTCATCATCAATGAACCTGACATACTTTAACAATCCCAAGAACTTCTTATTTTATTCTGCCATAGTCATGCTTCCCAACCCGAGTTCAAAGAACTCCTGCATTTTATTTTCATAGAAATGATCTGAGAGGTACTCCTTCTAGAAGTACTTCTTGAATTATTTCCAGGTGATCCTACTTTCATTAACATGTTCCACTTTCTTCAGTTGGTCCCACCACACTACAACTTTCCTGTGTAAATGGTAGGTGGAAATCCTATCTTCTAGGTTTGATGAATAGTTATGAAACTGAAAATATCTTTGGAGCCCAAGAAACCATGCCTCAACATCATATTCCCTTTCTCTTTCACCATCGAAGGAAGGTGGCTTGAGATTCCTCAGCTCTCCTTGCAAACTATCTATCTCTTGTTTCCTTCTCTGGTGTCTGACAGGAGACACTTCTGGGCTGCTTACAGGATCATATGATGCATAAAACTTCCTTCTTGAGTAAGGAGGTGAGTGGCATCCATGAGCTCTGCTAGCACTTATGGAATAACCATCTCTTCCATGAGCATCTCCTCTTTCCTAACACCTACCTTCTTCCTCTTTTCTTGAGTTCGATACCTTCTTCCTTTGCCTCTGCAACTGATTTAAACTCTGCAACACTTGAGAATTTATCTAAATTTTCTCTCTCATCAGTCTCTCGTTGTCTTCTTTGTAGCTCTGTACTTCCATCTTCAAGCTTCTTACTGTTTCTATCAACATTTCTTGTTCTCCTTTTTCCTTGCATCTGTTGGACTCTGTCTCTGCATTATCGATTCTGGTATTCTAGCCTTTGGCCTCCTTTCCATGACTGGAGTCTCTCTCGACTTCTCCCATTTCCTCAATACGCATCCTGAGCTGATGCGCTTAAGCCTCTTAATTCTGCAAAATGTGAAAGCAACCATTTTGTTACAATTATGCGTATGATAGACAAAATTTCCAAATCATGCTACAAGTCTCTTTCTTTTTTATGGAGATCATATCCCCATTCTCCAAAAATAACAGTGTCTTGTTATCCCTGGCTAACACAGAGTTCACCCTGCGCAGGCCCTTCCTTCAAACCACCTCCCAGGTGACCACGACTAGAAACTGTGGTTGAATCCTCCCTTAGCACTTTTCTGTCTCGGAGACAACCAGTTCAGCCCTTAGCCTTCCTTCCTTAGCTCTCAACCTGCATATGACCAAGGCCATGACCCTATGCTTAGCTGAAAAATCGCTTGTCTAGAGCTTCGGGACTTTGGAGATTTTAGCTAGGAACATATTAATGGTCCTTGTCCTCTTTCATGATCAATGATCGAGATATTATTCAAGACTCCACGCTTCGTGAGTCTCAAATTTTATTGCTTGCCTCCTCCCGGTACACCTTTACTCAGGGCTCCTGATCTGTTGACAGGTATCCTCCCACATATCGGTGGCTATTAATCGTTTCGACATTTCGGGCTTCGAAAGTTTCAAACTTCCCTCCTGCAATTTCTCCCAGAGTGCTTTTACCCACAATCGATGATCCCTCGACGCATGTCCTCTGGAATCGACGGTTGATATATACTATGGCCTTCGAGCCTTTGGGAGTTTTTGACCCAACCATCCTGTCACCTCCTTCCCTTTTGGAGTGCCCGATCTTCCAAACTACACGATTTGTCTCCACGTGGCAAAATGTTGGAAGTGGACATGTGGCCCAATCAGGTGGGTGACACATGTCACGTTATAATCAAATTTTCAATGTTCCAAATGCCCAAAACTTACTGACACATGGCACACATCCCATGTGTCCACGTCATCCCCGGTGATGTCATCATGCCTTATCACTTCGACTCTTCGGGATTCGGGGCTTCGGGAGTTTTAAAACTAACACACTTCCAATTCTCCCAAACTCCGAATTCCCAAGCTGGCTAATTTGTCGCCATGTGTCCTCCTAGATCGGACAGCCAGGTTTCACTTCGAGTCTTCACCCAAAGTCCATGGATCTGCTCCACATTTCCTCCTCAATCTAACGACTATGATTTCTTCGAGGCTTTGGACTTCATGGATATCAAACTTCAACCTTTTTCCTTGAATTTTTTTTTATCTGAAATTCATGATATTCTAATGCGTGTCCCCTGTGGATCGATGACCACAATACCTTCAGGACTCCGGACTCCGGAAATCTCAAATTTCAAACTTGTTTGGCCCCACTGGATTTTATCTAAAGTCATGGATCTAGTGATGCGTGGCTCTCGACAGATCAATGGCTGAGATATTTTCAGATGATCACATGATCGAGGTTTTCTCCATCTTTCCAGCTCTCTGGGCTTAGGGATTCTCAAACCTCATTTGAAAATCTCTTGAATGGATTCCTCCAAAGTTACTAATCTGCTGACAAGTAACCTCTGGGTGTTCGACGACCAAGATCTAATTCGAACGATCCGACAGTCGCGTTTACTTAGGGTCTCCGACTCTCTGGGCTTCGGGAGTCTCAAATATCAACTTCTCCTCGCTCACTCTTTCCCGGAGTGATTTCACTTGGATAATTCCATCGGTTGATGCATGTCCTCCTATGGATCGACGGTCCCTAGCTACTTCGGCTATTCAAAGTTTCGAGGTTCGAGCCGTACCTATCAAATCGTTTCATGCCTTTCAATTTGTGGGGGCATGCATCGATGGTTTGGAGTAACCTACTTTTTTCCCTGCATTTCTCCTGATGCTGACACATAACCTCCCCGAGGAAACCGTGGTTTGGATTGCGGGACCACCTTGGGAAATTATCTCTCATGCAACTCGGTTCCCCGCAATGCCTGCTGGACATTGATCTCTCTCTCTCCAATGGGACCTGATGGTCGCGACCTTAACCTTGCTTCCTTTTCATCAGATGACCCCTATTTACCTATCCTCCGATCCAACGATCTCGGATCTCCCTGATCCGACCATGGTGATCGTTACTGAATTAAAAAGGAATAGTCACGATTCTTCGAACCCTCACAGAGGTTCTATGACGTTCTGTCTCCTGCGTATCATTTGCAACACCATTCCTCCTGATCTTTTCAACTTCACGGTTAGAGTTCAATATTGACCATGAGATTCTGACCAACAGACATGGCCAATACCATCCTGGTGTTTCAACCAGAAGCTCTGATACCAATCTGTAACATACCCAACCACCCACAGGCCTGGTACGCTACCTGCAAGCCTGCCCTTGGAATTCTTTCTCATGATGACCTTGTTTATTTATTAAGGATGCATAAAAAAACATGTTTAATGACATGCACAACAATATCCAACAAGCATGCAATATCTAAAGATTATGTTAAACAATAATTAAATATACACAACGAAAACACATTCATATACATGTAAATGAAAATTAAACTACATAGTGGAATAAATTCATACACAGATAGTAATATCACGACAGAGAGCACTTATATTTATGAAAGATGACACTGAATGGCTACAGACTAAGGATGTTCTGCCCAACTGTAGACATTGTTGCTCTAAATCCCAACAGCAGTGTCACCCCCGAGCCAGGGCTATGAATCCACAAGGATGGTTCTAGAGTGTAATGGGGATGGGGTTCCTATACTAGTCATCTCTCAATCTCTCACAGGTTTCCTGACACCCACAACAATCCAAGTACCCATCTCTCTTCTACCCAGCCTATGCCACCTGAGAGAATGGACCTCCATCCTTCTCTGCCACATAGTCTCTCATGCATTCCTTCTCCTTCCTACCAGCGCTTCCAACACAGCTGGTCCAGAATCTCAATGCTGGAACTCTCAGAACTCGCAGTTTTGAGAAAAACAGGGCACATGCCAATGCCTTTCATACATGCAGGCCCTAGGTCACAGTTGGATCACATCGGAGACTACTACAACCAACTATTCTGTGGCTAAGTTCTTCAGCAGCTCCGTTTCCTTTTCCAAGCCAAGACGCAGTGCGTGCATGGGAGTGTGTGAGGGAATAATGAGTGAGGGAATTGGAAAACAATGAACAAGTCATCAGTCCAACCCCCCCCATCAGACCAGAGGTGGGTTTAAGTAACCTCGTGGGGAAAAACAGAACCTCCTGGCCTTCCCCAAGAAGTTCACGTAATCGATCCCCTCCCTTAGACAAAAAGGGTAATGAGAAAAAATAGGAATAAACACTTAGTCCCTCAAGCTCCCTCTCTTTTGGAATCATACCCCCTATAAACCTAGTCCTTGTCCATCTAGCAGCCAACAAAGTATTTATTATTATTAATGATCAAAACATTACATTTTTTGGGCATATTGGCCCTTCAATAATTGTTTGGGCACTCTAGCCTCTCAGCATTGTAACAATACATTATTTAAAATGGGGGTTCAAAAACCTGGGGTGTTACACATCATAACCTCTTGCTTACACAAGAACAACCCTGCAACCAATTTGGATTAGATCTACATGACCAATAATCTCTACGATTATTCATTGATTCATCGATCAACCTTTACATCCTTACAACACGCCTTCTTTATAGGATTTACAACAGGAAAAACCCTAAAGAAAAGGTGCCTAAAAAGGGTTACATATCCAGGTATATCATTGGCTACAAATCCTGTGAATCTAGGGATTCTATTACAGTTGACTACCAAGTCATATTACCGTTGAATACTAGTCGACCTTCATTCAGTCTTTAGTCGGTCTCCACACGCACGAATATCAACCTCTTGTTGGTTGACCTCTTCGACTTGATGTCTATGTATTTACCATGTATAACCACCTCAACCTTCGACTTTAACTTTACATGGTCGACTAAACTCCACCTTTGACTTGTGTTCGAGCCTCCTCGACTTTGGCTTTACCCGTTTGAACCACCTTGATCTTCAACTTCGACTGTTAGTCGATCCACCTCAATTTTCAATACAAAGAATATAATGACCCAACAAAAATAAAGGGGGATTCATATCCTAGTGAGGTTGTTATTAATACCATAAAATAATATTTTAGATCAATAGGGGTGTGCTCAATTTCTAGACACCATAACCCCAAAAATGTCATTTAATGCCTCAAAATGGCTCTAGAAGGTTCCATACCTCAATTTTCCAAACTGGGACCTGCCACTAAAATGACCCTGCAAGATGATTCCTCCAATTTTTTCCACTTCGAAAGCATCGAGATAGATGGAAAATAATATAATGATCCAATCTAGATCATACCTCCCCATTTAGGGAGGATTTTTGTCCCCAAAATATTTGTTGAATGAGGTGAGGAAAGTTTTCTTCTACCTTCTCCCCAAAGTACCACTTTTTCTTTCCTAGAAGTTGTCCTTTCAACCCAACCTGCCAAAGGTCATGCTACCCCTATCTTGTCATTCTGGACCACTTCTACACATTTTTTTCCTTTTCCAACTCTACCCGATCATTTGGTGCTAATTCCTCTATTGAAGGTAGGACATGCTCCTCCTCCTGATCCACATGGAGCGCTCATAAAGTTTGATATTCTCCACATTGACTACTTAGTAAATGTGCATGTATGAGTATATACTGAGTCTATAGAAATTATCTCCCACCTATTCCATTACCTCAAAAGGACCATATCGAAGAGCCTTTATATTCTTACTAGGACCATGTATTATTTCCTTATTCATTTGTAACCATACTCAATCTCCCACTAAATTTTCTCTATGTTTTGTGCTGGTCATGTCTAGCATTGTACTTTTCTTGTGACTTATTCAATGTCTATTGTACTTGAAAATGGATCTTCTTGATCTTCTCAACATTTTTTCCCCTTTAATGAATCTCCTGTGAGGTCCTCCCCCGCTTGTCCTTGCTATCCATATACAACATCTAAGGGTGAAGGTGGAAAATATCCAAAGAAAATTTCAAAAGGTGAATTACCAATAGAAGTGTGTACTTATCTATTATAAGAGTGTTGTATACAGATAAGATTTTCATCCCAAGTATTTGGATGCTTATAATTGTAACCCCTCAAAAGCTGCACCAAATTCCTCTTGACACTTCTATATGCCCGTCTTTATGTGGATGGAATGTTGTAAAACTCTTCAACTTAGTGTCCATCTTCTCCCACAATGTAGTCCAAAATACACTGAGAAATCCGGTATCTCTATCTAATATGATGCTCCTTGGTATCCAAAATTTCACCCAGACCTGTTCAAATAACTTGTTTGTTGCTTCTTATCCGCTAATGGTATTTTAATAAGGCACAAGAATGCACATTTTTCTGAACCTATCAA
>JASDQU010010530.1:150822-161669 GCA_032191745.1 Picea mariana | reverse complement strand
GGTCGGAAGGCAAGGAGGGTCCGGAATGTGCTATGTGCCGCTGATCCGGGCGTGCTCATCTTGACCGCACGATCTTACTTACTGTTTATCACGAGCGTCATGTCGCCCAAAACCTTGGACAAGTGGGTTTTAACCCATTTATTTGATTTCTGACCCCCTTAGCAAGAAATATCGCTAACAGAAATATCCCTTCATTTTGTGGGAATGTAATTTTCTTATGTGACTTTCTTTCGAAAGATGTTTTTCGGCCGCCATTGTTTTGTCATATTTCCAATTTCAATCAACTTTGTGATATTTATTGTACTTTTGGGGCGTTTGAATTTCTTGGAATCGTTCCAGAGTTGCTACAATCAACTTTGTTAAATTTACTGTACTTTTTCGGCATTTGAATTTCTTGGAATCGTTCCAGAGTTGCTGAAGGGAATATATTTGAAGAAGCTTGCATTACAATACTTTTAAAGAGTCGTGCGGTTTTGCTTGAAATTACTTCCAGGTATATCAATGCTATTTCGGTGGAGTTCCAGACGTGCCTATTTTATTATTAGTTTTTTTATTATAATTTTAATTAACTTCGATATTTTTATTATAATTTTAATTAACTTCCATATTTGATGAGTGTTTTTTATTAAAATTAAAATAATATAATATTTTATTATGATGATTTTAGTATTTTAATTTATTATAATTTAAATAATATATTATTTTATTTTTCTATATCCTTGTTTTATATTTATTATTTAGCACAATCCATGTCATTGGAAAGGTTGCTTTTTTTAGATTATAAAAGATTAAATAACCAACCATTTTTAAGACCAACTTATTTTCAGTACATATGTATTCCAAAAATTCAGATAGAATAAAATATATTGTTAAAAAATATAAATATAAATTATTTTAAAAATAAAAGTTAAGTAGCATGCCTATTATTACACTTATAGTTAAATATGTTTATTTTTTCACTTTTACTCAATATGATTAATATGATTAGGTGATGAAGATGTTAAAATTGAACATTTTACATTCATAGCATGCAAGAATACAGACATTATACAAATCTGACTATAACTTTTATAAAAATTTGTTGCCTGCTATATTATATTCAGTACCTATCTTTACGATTTTTCTATAGAAAACTAGCTCGATTTCTAGTTTTTCTATAGAAGACTGGCACGATTTCTAGATTGTGATGTCAAATTTTATGGACCTGTAAATCAACGGATTAAGGCTTTACTATTACAACAGAGATATGGCTCAGCCTTAATAAATATGAAAATAATTTAACACTATGCGCAAATCAGTTATACACGTCTTCTCTCATAACTCATAAATTAAATTTTTAAACTAAATCCTAACCTTAATCCTAAATAATAATTCATTTATTAACATTATTATTAATAATAATTTTGAAAGTAAAATAATATTATTAATGTTTAAATGTAATATATTATTAATGTTTAAAATTAAAGTAATATTGATATTAAAAAATTAATGTTATATTATTAATGTATTAATTTTATATTGTGTAAATATACTATTAATGTAAAACAGATTAATAGTAATAAATAAATATAGTAATATGACAATAAAGTTCAATAATTAATATTTTAAGGTTTAATAAATTTAATAAATTTTTAAATTTTTTAGATTTTATTGAATAGTTTAAATAATATGATTGTGGGAGAGTAATTAAATTTCAAACTAATGTGCCCCCGGGGGGCATCTCAATTGGCAAGTGCCGTAAAAATGAAGTTCCATGAGGTTTCGAGTTCAATTCCCCCCGACTTACCTTGTGTGCCGCGTAAGGGGCATCGTGGGCACACCTGGAGGTACTAATAATATCATATTGTGCTAATGTACTACTAATGTAAAATACATTAATAGTAATGAATAAATATAGTAATACAATAATAAATAAATATATACTAATATAGTAATACTAGGTATTATTATTTATTCAATAAAATAATTGAATCTAATAATTTTAGAAAACTTAAAATAAAATAATTAAAATGTTTTCTTTGTAAATTTTTCTTATTTTTAAATATATATAATTATGTTTTCAATAACTATATAACATTAATTTTATAATTATTGATATTAATGTTATGCAAGTACCCACTTAATTATTAATGTTACATTAATGATGTATTAATAATACAATAATGTTACATTAATTATCTTAATAATGATAATGTTATATAAATATAGTTTTTATAATGTTACATTAATGTTAATAATATTATCTTGAAGCAGCGACCAGGGATGAATGCAGGGCCAAGGATCGGCGTATTGCATGCGTTTTGGTTTTGATTGCAAGGTCGTGTCTTCGTCTGGAGCAACGACTTGGGGAATATAGGGCTGTGGTTCCTGCTCGCCTGCGGCTTTGTTTGGCATGTGTTTTGGAGAAGTGGCCTCTGCGACTTGCTTCGCCTCTTGCTTGCTGGTGGTCGCCGCCTTCTACGATGGCCCCAGTTCTGATCGCCGAGATGGAAAAAGACCCTCTGGAAGCTTTCAAAACGTTAGTCCGCTCAGCAAGACCTAAATCCAAGCCTCCTCTCTCGTCTAAGTTTGTTAAGAAGATGGAGGAGATCCCTTCTCTGGAGCTAGATCCAGAGGACCGTTGCAAGCTTGCCCTCCTTCTAGCAAAAAATGCCCTCATCGGAAAGTTTACGGGGTTATGGCCAAGCCCCAAAACAGTGGAGGCATGGATGGATGATTGTTGGAAGATGCTGATACAGGGAAACGTTACTCTATACGAAGTAGGCAGGGTTTTTTTTGTCTTCAGCTTCACGAGGAAAGTGGACCGTGATTTAGTTTTCAGATCTGGTCCCTATTTCATGGGGTCGAAAGGGTTGTTCTTAGCCCCCTGGACTCTTGAATTTAACCCCAGAGCCGAGATCACAGCAGCCCCTGTTTGGGTTAGGCTGCCTCACCTTCCATTGCATCTCTGGGGGATAAGCTCTCTGGAGGACATTGGAAATAAGCTTGGGCATTTCCTGGACAGGGCGGAGCCGAAGGGGGAACACTTTACCTGTGCTCGTATTTGTGTTGAGGTAAATCTCGAAAAAGGACTTCCGGACGCCATTAAGCTCTCCCTGGGGGAATGGTGCCACATCCAAGAGCTGGACTACGATCAGATTCCTTTTAAGTGCCTCCGGTGCCATGCTTATGGTCATTTCGCAAAAATCTGTCCCAAAACCTCTGAGGAGCTGGGACCAGTCAAAGAAGATTATTTTCAGCCAGTAACTAATCGACGAAGGTAGCCAAGGCGAAAGGATCTGTTAGCCCAGGCCCCAAAGGCCACCCATACGGCAGAGGCAACTCTAGAAACTAAAAACAACTTTGATGCGCTGAAGGAGGATGAAGCCCTGGATCCAGAAGCAACAACAGTTAATGAAGACCCCCCGGCAGACAAAAGCCCTTCGGATTCCATCTCCCCAGAAACAATGGCAGCAAAAGAAAATCGGGCTTCAGTTCCTGAACCTTCTGCCAATGCAGGCCTGGTTGTTTCAGTCTCTGTGAAAACTTCTGAACCGGAAGACAATTCAGTTCCGTCTCCACCCCTTACCCGAGGGCGAAAGACCAATAAAGCACGTAGAGAAAAGGAGGTGGCCTCCAACATTTCTTTAGAATCTCAGAAAAAGATGGACCCCTACATTAAGGGGAAATTTTCATCCCCCTCGGTTTAATGCTTTGCTTTTGTCTTCTACTATGCTCACAATTTGTGAGAATTTACTCATGTATGCAATTTTTGTCATTTTCACGAATTAGTTCAAGAAGAAAATGGGATTGGTTTCCCAAGACGTTCACAAGAAGGTTGGCAGCACTGTTAGAGGTCACCAACCTTCTTCAGCTATGTAACTTTCTGATTCAGGCTTGCCAAAAAGCCGATTAATGCAACATAACCGTTCTAGTTAAAAAAAAAAAAAAAAATATTATCTTGAAGATGTTTCCTTAATAATGTTATGTTAACAATGTGATATTAATGTAAATTTTTCTTATTTTTAAATATAAATAATTATGTTTCCAATAACTATATAACATTAATTTTACAATTATTGATATTAATGTTATGCAAGTACCCACTTAATTAATAAAGTTACATTAATGACACATTAATATTACAATAATGTTACATTAGTAATCTTAATAATGATAATGTTACATAAATATAATTTTAATAATGTTACATTAATGTTAATATTAATGTTAATATACGTTGAATATCTTTCATTAATAATGTTATGTTAACAATGTGACATTAATTTTAATAATATTACACGAATATAATGGTTTTTTTTTTTGACAGGAACGAATAATGGGATTTTATTATAGAAAAGCAGTGGTAAGCCACTGGATCTATTACATATGAGCTGGCCCAAACTTGGCCAGACAGTTAAAAACATCACACAAGTAGTTCTTAACATAGTCATTACTTGCGAAGGCTTCTATACAAAACGCCTTCCTCGCAGAGTTATTTGTCATGGCCAATTCCTAGCCTAGGTTCCTCTTACCAGGTTACTTGGAGCCTCCCTTCTTGGGGTGATCCTTCTCCTACTTCCATTCTTTATTTAACTACTCCATTTGTTGTTCCAAGCCACTGACCCTTCCATTGAATTCTTGTTTTGGGTCTTTGAGTTCCTTGCGGAGTTTCCCCAGCTCCTTAGAGAGACCGAATTTGGTAGAAGTGATGTCATTTTCCAACATCTCCAGCCTTCTCCCTACCATAGATGATTTTAGGGGCGAAATTTCGCTCATGGGCGAAATTAAGCAGCCTCCAATTTTTTATTGGGCGAATTTTTTGTATTAGAGTGATTTTTTTAAACTTATATCACTAGCCCGTAATTTATTTTAGGGGAAAAATCGTGTATAGGGTTAGCCCATGTTTTTAGGAGGGATAGAGGAAAAAAATATATATTTCTCCCCTGAAATTTGGAGGGACAAGCTTCTATTAGCCAAATTTCTATAAATATGGAAATTTTTGATAGCATCTTCGCCTTGCCAATTGGTAAAATTGGGGTTTATGGTTTAATTCGCCCCGATTTTGTGGTATGGTCACTCAGTAGCTATCCCACCTGGTATAAATTGTATGGGATCTACCCATATATGCATTCCCCAGTTTACCTTTCATATCTTCGTGCTTATTTGGATTTCCCCTTTGGGCCTTGATAGAACGAAGGTTTACCTTTCATATATTCGTGCTTATTTCCCCTTTGGGCCTTGACGGAATGAAAAAAAGGGAAAGAGAATCGAGATGCCAGTCATTGTCCTTTGTTTCCATCAAGCAAGTGGTGTTACAGTGTAGCTGTGACCTGCCTGTCCAGAGACTCAAGAGGTGCTTTAATTGGAATCTATTTGCTAAACTTTGATGTTGATTTATGATGTCAAATCTTGTTCATGAGGCTAAGGGAAATGGTTTATCAACCACACTGGAAGTAAACTAGGTGTGAAAATTCCTTTCTCTTTAGTTTCTTTTGTATTTTGTTAATGGAAATAATGTGGTTTGCATTTAATACCTTAAAGAGGTGTTGCATTAGTTTATTTTATTAACAAAATTCACCTTTGAACCGAGCTCGAAGGTGGATCTCTTTGAGATCCCTTCCTTCATAAATTTCTATATTAATTTCTATCCATTTAGGGACTGTTGTAGCATATTTTGCAGCTTGGTTTTCCCATAAAACATTGTTTGAGCAACGTTGAGTCTTCCCCACTGACCCAATTTGTCCAATCTAGAATTCATGCATTTGTCCTCCCTTTCAACCAATGTAAAATATATAAAAAAAATACATTATTTATTTTCTGGTTTGCAAATTTGGAAATTACAGTTGAAATAAATAGAAATTAGATTTTCTATAAGTCTAGAAAACCTTTCATTTCGTCATCTTTAACTAGACTTATTTATCGTTTTCATAAATATGGAATTTGTGCTACAATCTCCTTAAAAACCATATTTATTATATGTCCTAGATGCCCTTTCCATTCCTTATACATCTGGACTTAGTTTTCTTAGGGAATCCCCCTTTGTGTTGGAGGACAACTAGCCTAAAGTGATGCAAAACACTACTGAGGTGACAATGGATATTTTTCTAAGTTGCCCTTAGTGTCTCACTTGGTGATTGGTAATTTCTCACCTCAAGTGAGAATTTGGAAGGTAATATTTTGGCACTATTTCCAGGGATAAAGTCCATTTCCCCAATTCTTGAATTTCATATTCATAATATTGATGAGCTGAGTTGAAATCTTATTGTAAAAGCTCATCTTCTGACTCCACAAAATGAAGTTTTTCTTAAGAAGTAATATACAAGAAAATATTCCTCGGATGGGGTGACAATGGGAGCCACTTGTCCAGAGGAGCAACCAGGAGATATCCACTGTGGCATCAACCACGTGACGGACGTGTGCCTCCCCCTCCCTCCACCTTAATGCTATTAAATCCACTTTGCATGAGACAGTGCACCATTAATCTTAGTGCACCCTTCTCTGGCTATCCGTCCCCTCGATGGACCAACGCCATTTCTATGCTTTTACTCTACGCTTGTGTTGGTTTAATGGATGGAACCAACTCCTCGGTTACGAATTGCACCAGATGTACTGTATGCCTCATTCTCATGTGGTTGATTTCTCCATATCTCGACCTTTTGCTCAACTTCTCCTATACCTGTTATCGTTATCTCCTAGTTTTTTCCGCCCTCATTATCTCTCAGAGATGCCAAGACAGAGGGGGAAGTCCAAATGAGGCTCAACATGGCAGCCGAGCCGACTGTGTCTGGCCCTCCGCCCCCCACCCGTAACCTCCCACATTTCCTCCTCCTCGTTGCCTTCCTCGTCCTCCTCCCTAGCACAGTAGAGTCATAGTCCCACCCTCTTGTTGTCTTTTTCTTATAGGTTGGAGTGGTTGGATTTCTTGGGGACTTCTTTGGGATTTCACCTAGGCCCCCTGGGAGATTTGGCCTCTGCTTCGCAGTCAGTACCAGTGGCTCCTCCCAACTCGCTATCCCAATCACCCTCCCAGTCGCCCCATGCCCTGCTACTCGGTGCTCACTCTCAGGGTGATGGCCATGAAGCAAGCTAAGGTTCACTTCAACGGCCTCACTCCCACGTCGACCCTGAATTTGAAATGCAAATAGGCCTTGCACTGCTGCAAGGCCTGGTCTTTGAGCTACATCAGGACTTGGATGATCTACGGTTTCACTTGGTCCTTGGATATTCTGGATCGGAAAGAAACACAATTCCTGCAATTTCTTTCAGCATTGCAGGATGCCCACCACCCCTCAGCAGGTGAATCACACGCAGCAGAGGCTGAGCCACTAGTCTTGGAACTAGCTCCACCACTTGGGACCTCGGAGAACAGTGCACCAGTCAAGGAGGAGGATGCGCCACTAGTCCTGCATGAGGACGCAATGCAGGAGGACACGACACCAGTTGAGGAGGAGCCAGCTCCTCTCGGGGACCCGACACGCGGCCCCACCACAGACGTGTGGCCGCACTACAACCCCACCACTTGACATGCAAAGGTGGCTCTTTTAATTTTCTCTGTTGGAGAGTCGTATAACAGTTGTTTTTCTTCATGGATGCTATAGTGATAATATGTGTCAATTTCTGTCTATGTCAATTACTGTCAAGATGGTCACTTGCAGGAACCCGAATTTCGCTTTTTTGTTATATGTTAGTAGAAAGGTCAAGCTGTAATATTTTGTTGTTAAGACTTGTAGAATTTTTTCTATGACTGGAAGTTTAAGACTTGAACTATGGAACTGTTCGGCTGGCTGAGCTGGTTTCCCCTTGGGGAAGCTCAGTGTTTACAGCCTGGAACAACAGAAAGATTTTGTAATCTTTGATTTTGGAAGGTTTTTTATACAATCTTACTTACAAAAACAATATATATATATATACAAGAAAATATTCACAAGTATTTTTTCACCTGATCCCATAAACTAAGAGATATTATAGAAGAAGGGTAAAAAAATTAGCCCATGATTGTAGAATTCAAACAACCAAGACATTGACATTGTTGAAGATATAAGGTGTTTGTTTGAAAGTGACCATGGTTCTCCTAGCATAGTCATCATGGTTGCACCTTGGTTGGATGAAATTTACAAGCCCCTTAACTTTACAAACATCAATGTGTATCCTCATGATATACCAAATAAATCCATAAACAATTTATCCTAATTCAAGGGGAACAATGCTGTATCTACTTGAAATCACTGGAATGATTGCATGAGTATGATCGTCAAGCATTGTATTGGGCATCTAGATCTTGTGATGAAGTTGTGTGTTGTATCCTTGGAATAATATGCCATGGATTGGTTTATTAGCTATTGGATAATAAAATTAGCACCAAGGATCAGTGGGAGAGTGTCTTCTCTAAAAAATGGGGAGACCGTAAAGATAACAAGTATCTATTGGTTTCCCTCGATGGTGTTAAGATAAATAAAAATGAAACTGTAGAAGAGTTCAATAATAGGTTTAACCAAATAGTGAAAATATTGCATACATATATTAAACCTCCAAAGACAACCATCTTTATATATTACCTTGATGCATTTGATGGATATCTTTCCTTCAAGATAAGAGAAAAATATCCCCAGAACCTTAAGGCAGCCCAAGATTCAACAATAAAAATTGATAAGAAAATGATTGCATATGGTAAAAAAAATCAACCTAGCTCTTAAAGAGCCAACAATGATAGAATGAAGTGAGGTTTAGAGTGATGAACAAAATTGAGCCTACTCATGATCCTATAACAACATTGATAAAAGCTACAAAACTTATGGAGTCCAATTTTACTTGCTAAAAAATTTCCATGCAAAAGAGATTGGTGCAATTGGAAAGAGCTTAGCAACATAGATATCCACCACATGCAAATGGTGACTGTGATAGAAACAAATTCCTTGGAACCATAATCAAAATAAGGCTCCCAGTTCATTTAATCCTAATAATAATAATGTTTTTGATCATGAAACTTTCCCTTGGTGTATAACATGTCAAGATGCTCATGATGAAGACTCATGTCTATCAACTATACAAGTTATGGAGTCAAATAATGAAGTTCCAATAGAGTTTGATAACATGAATTATGTTGGGGAAAAAGTGATACCATTTGTAGTGTAACAGGAAGAGATTACACTATCTTTGAGGATCAAATGAATCAAATATATTTTGCAGAGTTCATTTTTCTAGTTTGTTAGCACACCAAAATCTATCCTTTAGAAGCCAAAGAACTCAACATTTACTAATTAAATAAGACAGGTCTGGTACTTGTGAAATATCAGATTTATAAAAATATGAAAATAAAAGCATATTCCAGGGATAATGTTTCACTTCAATGTCTACTAGTTCAACTTTCATTTTCTTGGAATACATAGCCACCATAGGAGGCCCTTGAAAATATTAATGAAGAAAACAATCTAGGATAAAAATGTCTACTTTGGCACTGAAGTCGATTGGAGATTTGAACCCTTATGGGAGGATCTGGAGAGGTTGAACAATCCTAGATTATCCAAAATTTTGTCAATAAGAAAATAAGCAGCATACAAAGGAGTAAAAGTATTCTCGGTGGATCTAGCCTCTCCTTGGTTCAACCACAAAGAACAATATGATCAAGAGCTCCAAAACAGGCAAGGCAATATGGGATGGTAAAGAGGTTTCACATAGGACACTTCACAATGCACCACCACTCCACTTCATATCTCAATAGATATTAATCATGATAATAATAATAATAATCTAATTTTAAGGTCACAACCAAGACACACACCAAATTGGTGTATGAGAACCCCTTGTTTGTGGGACAAGGGACCTCCTCTACACAACGATTTGAATACTGAAGTCTATAGAGGTGTACATACCCTACCCTCCTTTAGATTTGAACCCGTGACCTCCTAGGAGGGAACACATGTTCTTAACCTTTAGGCCTAATCATGACAAAAAATGGTCCAATTGGTATAGGAAGCAGCTCAAGTGTGGGGGTTCAAATCCAATGAGAGAGATTTGTCAGGGGAAGTATGTGAGGAGGAGGTTTTCTTAGAAATTGTATATTTCTCATCCTGGAGAAGATAGGTCATCATGATGAGGGTTTCTAGAATCCAACATCACCTCGAAATACTAGCTTATGGGTTCCACTTGGCAGCAGAGTTGGAGGCAGATTTACTCAGAGTTGAGGAACATTACACTTCATTCTACAGATGAAGCCAACTCAACTTCATTCTACATTACATTACAGTCTTCTTACTGATCATAAAGTGAAGGAAATCCCACTTCTTTTTTAAAATCAAGAAGAGATTTATGTTGAAATAAGCGAAGAGTATTCTTTGGATAACTCTGTTGCACATGATAAGGTTGTTATATTTGAAAAGATTTGAAAATACTCAGAAATTTTCCCTGTTATAATTAATGAGGGTGATAGGAAAAATGAATGTATTTCTATCATTTTATTTGAATATCTCAGAACTGAAAACATGGAAAAACAACACCTATCAATTAGAGATGAAATTGGTTTTTCTTCTTCACTCTCTCATCAACACAGGGTCATTCTTCATATTTTCATAGATTCTTTTGCTGATCTGTTGCATTCATTAACACAGGTATTGGATCTGGATGTAAGATTATCTTAGGAGACCCTTTCTGTTGACATTGGTTGTGTCTTCATTCAATAAAAAATTATCTTTTCATAATCAGAAGAGGCTACTACTAGAAAATCCTGAAGTTTAGAAGTATTAGTTGGGCAAACAAAATATGACAAAAATGTTTTCCTTTAAATATTGAAGTTGTTTGATTTTTCCATCTAAAGGTATCTTCTTTTGGAGGGATCTTTGGGACTTCACTACTAGAGATTGGAAGGTTTG
>JASDQU010010530.1:108500-138916 GCA_032191745.1 Picea mariana | reverse complement strand
GGGGTCTAGAATCAGGCATGCATCTTCCCAATGCCTGAGATCAAAGTGCCCGGATCAACGGCGCACAGGCAATCCCACCCTTCTCAGCCGCTTTGCTTTTCATGAATGTGGGGCCTTCCCCCGCCATGTCACCTCCCGAGCCGCCTCTCCCCTGCTACCTATCTTCCACTTCACCTCATAGCATGGCCCCTCCTCAATCTATCATCCTCCTACCAGCTGCCATGTGTCCCCCTCTCTCCCCGTCACCTGTCCATTCACCCTCACGGTCCCCTTTTTCCCTTTTCTCATTTTCGCCTGACACATCATGCCAGGTGTTCTTCCCTTCTTCTCCCAACCCACCTCTCCTCATCCACTCAAGCCCTGCACTCCATGTCTCCTCTGTCCATTCACCACTTCCCATTATACACCCCATCCTTCGTTCTGGCCTCTACCTCTATTCATCAGGCTGTTCAGCCCATCCAAGTGGCAGCGCGAGGGGACCTCCATATCCCAAAGGTGCAGAGTGGGCTAGACCGTTCCTAATCCCAAGGAAGTAGTTATTGTAGAAGTTGGTGGTGGTTAGACATCGTCTCCACCATAAAGGGAAAGTCCGGGGACAAATTAAAAGCATGTCGGTTCACCCACAGAACTGTCAGAAGTTCGAGTGCGTTTGCCATAGGTGCACGATCATTCAGAGACTGCATGTGCAGATTGTCAGTGGGCATGCAGACACAATGCTTTTAATGTAGCATCTTGTTTTTTATGCCGTTGTTGTTTCGAGTATATGTAGGCATTTTATCCATTTTTGTAGGTATCGATGGTAGAGAAAAGCTCCCGATTGTAAAGTTTTAACAACCGTTCTAGTTCCCTGGTTATGCATCTGTATGTGAAATTTCTTGTTTTATCACAGATAGTCCTTCTCACTCCATCTAATTTTTCATCTTATACTAAGAGAGTTCGTGATCGACTGATTCGCACGAATTATTGCAGTTTTGTTATGGTAAAGGATTTATTGTTGTATTATTGTATTCTCTGGTTTTTTGTGCTTGAATGTAAGAAGATCTTACGCTTAAGTGCTTTCTTCTATAGTCTGTTAGAAACCTTTTTTTTATAACATACCCTTGCACTCCTCTTATACAGGTCTTCCCCCTACTCACCCTTATTACAACTCACCATTTGAAGTTTATCTAAGACCTCACTTGCCCATGCATGCTTGGCCTAGTTTCAGAGTTGGAACAATATTGTTTTGAGTTAACTTCCATTCGATCACTTCTTTCATAAACAAATCATGACATAAACTGATGGGCGTCGGGCTCTGCTCCTGCTGCAATCCAGGAGTGACTTCCGTTGCCAACATATGGCCTATATTTAACTTGAATTTCGTAATTCAATTTATGAGGCAGAGGGGGTATGAAAGCACAAGCCGACACAGCTAATGAATCAGCTAATTCATTCATTTCTCTGGGTACATATGAAATTTTAAAATATGCAAAAGTATGAATTACCCTCAAAACTTCATCTCTGTATGCTTTCAACCTGACATGTTTTTCTTGAAAGGACTTATTCACCTGCTGAATGATCAAATCTGCATCTCCGAATAACTGCAATCTTTTAATCTCCATCTCTTTGGCTACATTTAGCCCCATATGTAGTGCCTCATACTCGGAAATATTATTAGTCACTTTAAAATCAAGTTTAAAGGACAAATGAGAAGTTTTCTTAGAAGGGGAAATCAATACCACCCCTGCTCCTGCTGATTCTTTGGTACAAGCACCATCAAAGAACATGGTTCAAAGATCGTCCTCTGCTGCTTCTGTGGACTGAACTATGGGCTTTCTAAGCAGTAATGCATCTGGTAATGAATCATCAGTTTTCAAAATACAAGATCCCATACTTGTGTCGACAGAATAGATAGCATGATTGGATGGATTTTGTTCGTCACTGATTATATATGCCAACTGTGATTCCCTGTATAACCTTCTATTCACCCCTCCAAGAACAAGGATAGTAGCATAGGAGAGATCCATTTGAAGAGTGCCACCTAGCCTCTTCATCCATGATCTTGATAGCAGACATCCAAATTTAGGTGGTATGTATGCCACTACTATATCCATAACCATAGTCTTCATGGATGCTTGGGTTAAAGTTACAGCCAAGTCCTTGATAATTCCAAGACATTTGACTTTTTGAGAGTCAAAAGAGAAAAGATTGTGATAAGACTTGGTGATCTCCAGCCCAAGATCATCCATGACCAGCTTTGGCATCAAATTGTGAGAAGCATCGGAGTCCAACAAACAATTATGTAATGTTTTCTCATGAATATTTAGAGAGATGTAAAAGGGAGGACAACTTTCATCTCTGTCTTCTATCATTTGGCCCAGAGTAATGGTTGGATTTTCATCATATATGTTGAGAATATCAGCAGAGGGGATATATATTTGGGATTTAAAGTTTTGAGGATATCCTTTTTGAACATTTCATTTTTCATTAACTCGACTAGAGGAATAGGAATTTTAATTTTTTGTATTTCAGCCTCAAAATTGAACGAATATGGGACTTTATCAGAATCTTTATCAGAGACCTTTACCTCATTTGAAGGATCTTTCTAATTTCTTTGATGTTCAATAGGTGCCTGACTTTCTGGAGTTTGATACTTGATAGGGGCAACAGTCTTCTTGGGAGGAGTTGATGCTTTTACTTTTGAGGGATTTGTTTGATGATTCTCTGATGTCTAATCTTTTTTCTTAACAGGGGTTGTGCTCTTTTCGGGAGAGGTTGGTGTGTTTTGTTGGGCAGTATCAAATTTAGATCGGAGATTATATCTATTCTTATCTTCTGTCGTGAAAATGCCATCATCAATAGGATTATCCTCTGTCTGTTCAGTCATCAATGCTTCTTCATAGTTGTGTTGTGTCAGATAAGATTTCCCTGTCTCTTCTCCAACACAATGAATATTATCTTCTCCATCTTCTTGATAATCACCTTCATCTTCATCCATCACAACATTTTGAAGAGGGGCCTTTATTCGTTGATCTTCAGTAGGATTCTTTTCTCTTTCCAAAATCTGTGTTGGCTGATTATCTCTTCTGAAGTTTTTGGGATTTTGATTTGGGTTCCTGCCTGCATAATCATAAGTGCCTCTTCCCTTCACAGGCTACTTATTTTCAATCTTGAGCTTAGATATCTCAGAGTTTAGAGACTCTAGCATCTTAGCCATTTTATCAAACTTTGGGTCAGCACTTGATGAAGAAGAAGCTTCATTCCTTGGCCTTCTCCTATCAGAATTTCCCTTTAGCTTTTGAGAGGCTAAAATATTTGATTCCACCTTAAGGACAACATCTTGCATGAGAGATAATGTCGGTGACCTCCTTTCTCTCAACAATAAACAAAAATCTGAGTCGAAAGCATAAGAATATGTGATCTTGGCAGAAGCATCTGAAGGTTTTATCGCTGCTGGTATTTTACTGTACATCCAGTTAAATCTTTTAGTGAAATCAAAGACTAACTCACTATTTTGTTTCCTTAGATTTCTGAATTTTTTGATATAGTATACAAAATATCTTCTATCACCCCAATGTTTCAAGAAGGTCTCATCCAAATGCTCGATTCCAGCTATGGAACTAGCAGGGATTTCTTTGAACCATTTCTTACCATGGCCATCTAATCTTTGGACAAAAACTCATGTCCAAACATCTTCCTCTTCAATATTAAGGTTTTCAGCATAACTGTAGAAAGCCTCAATATGTTCCTCAGCAGACACATCACCTTCACCTGTGAATTTGGGCATATACTTATGATAGTCTCTCGTCGGCATGGCTGATACTGGGTTTGGCAATATAAGTGGTGCATACCTAGTAGCTAGGATTTGTTGCATCTTCGTCAAAGGAGGTGGTGCAGCCATAACTGCCAGGGGTGAGAAAAATGATGGTTTATTTTTCGAGTCTTCAACACTGGAGGAATGCAAAGGAGGTGAATCTTCTAATGGGAAAGAGGTCTGATATGAGGCTCTGTAAAAATTTGCAAGCTGTCCAGCTAAGTTTTCTTCACCTTTAGCAGATATCTCTTGGAGAAGATGTTCAACAACAAGGAGGCTAGTATAAATGTTTAAATGATCTTCTTGTTGCTGAGAATGAAAAGACTCAAGAGAAGAAGAACTATGACTTCTTTCTAAATTCTTGGATGTTTTTTCAATCAAATTTGAATCTATCAATTTATCATCCTTGGTATTTTCCTGTTGATCAAAAGGAGTTTGTTCTTCTAAAGTATTTACAGTTGTTTTTTTATCAGTACTCTTTGAAAGGAATTCAAATTTTTCTGTAGTAGACTTTCCAGAACTGAAAAGAGGATTACCTTCTGTATCTGATTTTGAAGCTTGACCCTAAATTGTCTTTCCTTTTCTGAGAATTAGTTTTAGATTGGACACTGGTGTGATAGGTGATTCTTGAGGATTCACCCTAGTACTGATCCTCTTAGGAGCCAGGATGAAATTGTGGAGTCACCAGATAGATAATTAAAACCAACTAAAATGTATAATCTTTGTCTATCATCAAAGATCAGCTCTGTGTCGTATCCCAGAAAAGCAGAACTTAAATTTCGTCTCCGCGGCAACGGCGCCAATTTGTTATCACTCCAAGAAAATCCTTAGGGTTGTAGACTAAGGATGCTTGGTAACTTAAAAATAATGTGTAGGTATGCTTGGAACAATGGGATCCTCAATGATTAATGTAATAGACAACTCATCATACATTCAAAGAAACAATGCTTTCAGGAAGAAATAATCAGATCAAGTAATTTGAAAGGAGAGGATGAAGAACACTAATCTTGATTGCCAAATACAACTGGATGTAGGGCTTAATGCAAGATAGAAATAAATCCTTCACTTCAAGTCTATGTGCTCAATAAAGAGATGGAAGTCTTCATAAGCTAAGATAAACTGAAATAAAGTACAGAAAAGGAAACATGAATATTTCTGATATTGAAAGCGAAAGGAGACTGTAATTTTATTATGCAATAAGAGTCTATAAAGTAGAATAAAAATGTATTACTAGTTTGAACCCTTGTCTCTTAGAAAAGCTAGGCATTTATAGCCTTTTACAATCAGTTTTTAAGATCCTAAAAACTTGGATCTGTATCTAAAAATAGAAAATCAAATTAACTAAGACAATCGATAACAAAGACTAGTGGCTAGGCTAGCATTCAAATTGTCTTCTATATCAAAATTTGACATATGTACTTCATCATCTTTTGGAATCTGTTGTGTCATGAAAAAGGTAAAGGCACCTGTCTTTGTAGCTGGATTTCTTCAATTACTCATAGTCGAAACTTTAGGTGACCAATTTAGCATGTGGTTTTCAAAATCTCCACAAATCTCTGATGCTGAGTATTTTCTGACTAAGTAGTTAATCCTTTAATGCTCTGGAACCTCTTTAAAACCTTTGAAAATCTCCCTGCTCCATCTTTAGCTTTCAAAAATTCTTGTTGTGCTTTCACCAGCTAACTCGCCTTATTATTCGCTGGTTAGCTGGTGAAAGCTCTGCCTTTCACCAGCTAACTGGTTGTAAATTTACCCTTTGTGCTGGTGAAAGCTCTGCCTTGGCCAAAAAGGAACTTTCACCTCCAAAACTATTGTTTTATCAAAAACTCAATGTGTCTCTGCTTTATCTCCTTGCATATTCACAGCAACCTGGGCTAGCACTTGTAGATCTGGGTGTGACTTCTATTTTTGCTTCAATTTTCTAATCTTCCTCTTAAGGCATTTTGCTAACCACCATAGACTGTTATAATATTTGGTGATTTTCTTCTTTCTCTTCTTGTCCTTTACACTTTCATGAGCCAACTTTTCAAATGCAGCATTTGTTTCTGCGAAATTATCAGACAGAGTTTTGTATCTCTCCTTAATTACTCTTTCTAAAACCTCATGTTGAGCAATCACTTCTTTAAGTTGCTTGATTTTCTATGATTTATTTGACCCTTTTCCCTTTGATGTTTCACCTTCATCAGTGGGAGTAAAAGTCTCACAATCCTATGCAAATTCCATGGAGTGTTTAGGGCTTTTAATGGCTGGGATTTCATCTTCTTGCTCTGGCTCTGTAGTAGTTTCAAAATCTAACTTTTTCTTTGACCTGTGAGACTTTACACCAGAAATCCTATCTTCTGGTGGTCCTGGAAGAGTTCTCCTCTTCCTCGAGCTGCTCTGAGGAGTTAATTTCCTTTTTCCAGTTCTCTTCTGCTCATTCATGGGCTGAGTTTGGGTTTCAAAGCCCTCCCAAAAAAGAAAATGTTTCCAAGTCCTTCCTCTTTGTCTTAGCTCCTCCAGGATTATCAATTTGATTAGGCCGAAATGAAAAAGGGTGTTTTTCATACTTAAAGTTTCAGCCCTAATCTTGTTACAGAATTTAGTTAGGATTTTATGCAAGAAGAGAGGTAAATTTAGGAGAGTTTTCCCTGTAAAGTGGTCTAAGATCTTGAAATGGTATAGCATCATCTTGTCATACCTACCTTCTGAGGTTATCTAGAGTTGGATTCCCTTGAACAAGTCCTACCACTCATCCTCCAAATGATAAACTGGCATGCTTTTCTTCCATGCATCATTTATGAATTCTTCCTTAAGATATGCTCTGAAATTGAGGTTCTTGGTTGCTGTTGTTTTGAACCAACTCTGGTCTGATCTAGGTAAGCTGGTCACTGTAGAAATGATGGCTTCATCAACTATGATTTCTAAAGACCCGACATGGGATTTATTTCCATCGTATGATTTAGCAAATGCTTAAGCTTTTGTTTGGTGACAGTCGTTCTGTAACTTCTCAACATATCCCATGCAGTCTGCGTCTGAGAAGTGTTTTTGCACCTCTGGATGCGCTTGTAGAAAGGACATACTATATAATTCTTTCCTTAACAACGAACCACTTCGTTTCCTTGCCATCTACAACTCGAACCCTAGACAATTTTGCACACAAAAAGACTATAATCTGTTGTTCGAGCCGAGGTTTGACGCTGGTGAAAACTCTCGGCGTTGTCTTTCAAAAATGAAAACATATCATATGCCTGTGGATGATGCATGTTGGGGATATGAGGCATCGATTTTATGTCATCATCCGAGTAGTACCGCTCCTTTACCTGTGATGATGGATTTGAATTTGCCATCTTCAGCGCCATTATCTCGTGAAGCATGGATTTCTGAACACGATCCGCTTTGAAATCTGATTTAGACGTGCAAATCGAATCTTCATCATTATCTGCTTTCACCAGCGCCTTATAATGATTACGTGATGTGTGTTGAGCATGTCATCTTTTGATTTTTGAAAACATGGAGAAAACACACATGTTCCGTGCTTTCACCAGCTAACGGTCCATGGGGAAATGCTCCTTAACTGTTGAAAATCATTGCTTTCACCAGCTAATCATCAACTTTGAAACACGCATTAGCTGTTGAAAGTATTTTCATGAAATTTTAAAGAAAAGACCTTTATGGATCGTCTTATTTCTAAAATATGAATTAAAAATCTAAGTTTTGCCACTAGAAGAACTTAAAACAAAATGGAGAAAACTACCAATAACCATGCTATCAACCACAAAATGAAACCATAGTGTTTGATTCATTTAGGGAGCTAACACCAGGTTTTGGTAACCAGATCCTGGAAGCTTTCATCTTGGAGCCAGGTTGGGCTAAATCTAAAAGGGATTGGCCCAAGGTTCTTGTCATGTGAAATATCCAACAAGATTGGTTTGTGGTCTGACACGCTATGAGGAAGGATGGAGGAGGACAGGGTGAGGCCCAGAAGCATAAAGGTTCTATGAACTAAGAACCTGTGCAGCCTAGTAGTAATGTGCCCTGGTCCTGCCCTCTTATTACACCATGTATATTTCCCTTTAGTAGGTTTGACATCTTCTAGCTCCCAATCTGACATGATATCTTCTACCCATTCCCTTGTCAGATCTCCCACAATGGAGCCACATTTTTTCTTGGTCGTTGTCAGGGTCACATTGAGGTCCCCCCCAATGATGATATTTTCCAGCTCATTTAGTAGTAGGTAATCTTTTAGGGTATCCAACCAAAGTATTTTTTCCTCCAAGAGGATAGGCTAATAAAGATTGAAGAGACTTACCTGTCGGCGCGTTTCTTTGTGAAGAAGGTTGGTGTATATCCAATGCTTACATGTTTCATATTTAATAAGGCCATACTTCGTATGGTTCCAGAGAGTGCATATACCTCCCGAGGATCCTCTTGCACTTTCATCTATTCCTTTGCTTGTTTTCTAAACTGCATTTGTTATGTTGAGGAAGTCTTGTTCTTCCATATTGGTTTCCTGGATAAGGAGGATCTCGGATTTTGAATTTCTAATGATATCTTTAAGCACCTCTTTCTTTATTCTATTGCCGAAACCTCTGCAGTTCCAGGAGGTTAGTATCATGATTTATCTGACGGGGAGATATGGGCTCCTTGAGGGGCCCTGGAGTGCTTCCTTGTTTGCCTAAAACTGACCAGTTGTCTGATTGTTGGCTGCGATCCACTCAAGACATCTTTGTATGTCTCCTTTTCTCTTTCTTATTTCTTGGATTTCCTTCCTCGGCCGATTTTTATTGGGGTGATAATGGTGTCACTTGCTCCCTCGTTGTCATTGTCTGAGGATACCTCTCCTTCCTCCACTTATGGATCTAGGTTCTTTCCCCCCGTAGTTTGTCCTTACTCTTCCACCCTTTTTGGCATCGGCTCCTCTCTCCCTTCTGGAGTTGACTTCTCTTGCTCTGCTTCTGCTATAGGTAAAACCTGAGGGGCTTCCCCCATCGATTTCTCTATTTCTGGATCTAGTCCCCTAAACCTATTTGATGTCGCTGTATCTGGTTGGTTTCCTTTCTCCTTGGATTGAGAAGGGTTTGTATTTTCGTTTCTTGAGCCTTTTGCCTTGGATGAGGCTCTTCCTATTCTGGGCTGTTGCCATCCTTCTCCGTTGTCTTTTTCCTTGTTTGGGTCTTTAGGGAAGTTTTGTTGAAAGTGGTCGTACTCTTGATAACCCCTACATTTGAACGAAAGTTTTTCATAATCAATATTCTTGTAATGATGCCAGTCTCCAACCTTTAACTTGATTGCCTTTGGGAAACCTACCTCTAGATCCTCTTCCACATAAATGCGCGCACATGAATATTTGTCCTTGGGGTTCACTCTGTCGATATAATGACCGAGCCCATTTTCGATTGCCTGGAGCGAAGAGGAATTCCAGTAATGGATTGGGAGGTTTGGGAGTCTTACCCAGACTAGGACGTCCTTGGGTACTTCCACCGTTGGATCAAATATTGGCATCCAACGATTCAGGTACATCCCTTGAGTTCCCATGAAATAAGGTCTGTTTTTTAAGATGAGATCTCGATCTTCTTGCGAGATGAATTTGAAGATAAAGAAGCCTCTTCCCACCGCATAGCAGGTTACACTGTTTTGGATCAGCGGGCGCTAGTTTCTTTGAATCTAGTTGTCAGTGGACTTGGAAGAGGGACAGAGCCCCATAAATTGTCCTACCAAACCATGATCTGACAGGGATACTGCTACACACATAGGAAGGTCAGGGGGAATATCAATCTCCGGAATCGAGTCGAGTTTCTTAATGAAGATTGGGGGAGTAGCTGGGGGAAGATTCTTTCCATGGGCAACTAGAAGATTGCAAAAGGAGTCAGCTGTGGAGGGAGGGGGCGATGGCATCCCTCCTTCGAGGGAGGCCATGGCGGCAGCAGAAATGCTCAGAAGGTTAACCCTAGGAGACCTCAGAGCGATCAAAGGTTACACGAATATAATGTTAATATTGACTAAACAATAAATATAATTCTCGAGGAAATAGTGAATTTAAATCTGTATTATACAATCAATAAACATCATTGCATTTAAATATTCATAGCAACAATAAACACCATGAATTATAATGTTTGAATACAATTAATGCTATATCGGTTTGACAAATATTTTATTCTTAAACAATATTAAATTTTGATGAATAGTTTATTCTTAAATGGAAAGACAACCCAATAATTGTCAATATGGCTCAATACATTCAATTTATTCATCTTATTACATTTAATATGTCACAATATGGCTTAATTTTAATGTTTACTTCTTAATTTATTAAAGTGAAACTTAATCTCTCGCATTTTTACTCTGTAATTCAATGTCATCTTCTTGTATGTCACAAATATCAATGTCAACCTCATAAAATTATTGCTCTCTAAATGTGGCTATGTGAAAAACTCTTCAATGTAAACAACAAGACCAACTTCAAACCAAAAATACAGTTCTCTTGACGAACACAGTAATATCAAAATGTTGACCATACTAAAAACTTATCCCAACATTGCAACCCGACGAACATAGTAATATTGAAATGTGACGAACATAGTAATGCTGAAATGTGACGAACATAGCAACATTACTATGCCACAATGTATTAACCATGTTATCTAACAACTTTACTAGTTGTATTAATATTATTGGTTATGTAATGGTGCCATTTTCCACCTTTTTGATATATGTAAAATTATAGCGTATATCAACCACTTTTTACTTAAAAGTGGTTGTTGTTGGCATTACTAATCGGAATATTAATAATTTTATGAGGTTAACATAATGTATTAATAATTTCCCAACGTCGCACTGTGACGAACATTTCCCAATGTCGCCATGTGATGAAATTTTTCGAACGTCGCAATGTGACAAAACATTATTGACGCCACATTATAACGACCATTTTCCCAACATCGCAAAAGTAAAATATGATTCTACACTGTGTCAAGTGTTTCCAAACATTGCATTATGATGAAAATTTCCCTACATCTCATTGTGACAAACATTTCCCAACGTCGCAATGTGACGACCATTTCCCAATGTCGCATTATGACGAATGTTTCCCATCGTCACAATGTGACGAGGATTTCCCTTTTGTTATAAATTTCCTTAGGAAAAATATAAATCATTGTCTAAAAAGTAAAACATGATTCCATACATCTCATTGTGACTAACATTTCCATTGCATTATGATGAACATTTCCATTGCATTGTGACTAACATTGCATTATGATGAACATTTCCTTACGTCGCAGTGTGACGAACATTTCCCAACGTCACAATGTGACGACCATTTCCCAATGTCGCATTGTGACGAATGTTTCCCATCATCACAATGTGACGAAAAATTCCCTTTTGTTATCAATGTCCTTAGGAAAAATATAAATCATTGTCTAAAAAGTAGATTCAGATCTAACGGTCATCGGGAATTTTGAATGGGATCCAATGATCACTATCGCTTCTCCTCCCGAGCTTACACATCCCCCTGACATGGAAGAATTTCTTAGTTTCAAAGGCCTCGACCTTTGATCCGCCTGATATCTTGAGTATGCTATCTCTCTTGAGCTTTGGCAATGAGTTAACCTCATCCCTGGTGCACATCTATGCACTGCGTGTGACTCTATGCTAATCCTCCTGAGCTTACATTGTTCCTGTTTTTCCATCGATGCACACTCTGATCTTGCCATCAATGACAAGCACACTCTACACTCTGCGTGCACCTCTGCACTATCTCTTCTAGTCTTCACAAGATTTCTCTACTGCGTCTCCCCAAAATACTTCTGGTGCTCGCCTGGCACATTGTACCTGTACTCAAGCCATCATCACTATTGTACTTGCCATCAATGACAAGCATACGCTGCCTGTAAAACATGACAACATATATTTCTCTGAATATTTGAGGTGTTTATGTATGTAAGTCTTGGTTTCTTAACAAGTGGTATCAGAGCAATTTCCTTTCCAAGAAGTGTGGGCAATTTTGTTTTTTTGTTTTTGCATATTTGTTCGGAGAAGAAAAAGAGGGTCGCGACATTCTGGAAAATTTCTATATATTTTTGTGCAAAATTTGCATAAACGGGTTGTAGATATGAGTTCCTCTCATAAAAACACCCAATTTAAAAAAAAAAACAATCGTCCAAAACAAAGTTCAAAAATCAAGATATTGACATTTTAAAATCTATAAATTTTCAGTTTTTTTTTCCATGGACGATGGCACAATTGTTTTATTTCTGTAGCACCTGGAGGCCGAATTTGCTAAAAAAAATTACATATCTGAGTTCCTCTTTCAAAAATAGTTGATTTAAAAAAAAATCATCACCCAAATCGGAGCTCCGGAAGTAAAGATATTGTTGATTTAAAATCAACCATTTTGGGGGGTTTTTCATGACGACAATGGGACTGCAGAGTTCATAACTTTTCACAGTGTGTTCATCTTGCTATCAAATCAGTATCATTGGATAAATCATTTGAAGATATTTATTTTGATATTTATATTTTGTGTTTCCAATGGATATTGGATCTCAACTCCTCATGGTCATTCTATAGAAGATTGAAGCCATTAAGCAACATTTTCACGTGGGGCAATAAATTATTAGGGATATTTGTTACAATGTTCAAAGTTACTTGGCTAGCACACATGAGAGATATTTTATGGAGGACATCAGGGATGCATATACTCAAAAATTATATGTTTGGTATGGTTTTGAGGCCAGTTGTGATGATTGGTATATGGATAATTGTCATTTTTGGGATGACCACTTTCATATTTGATTTGATGACTCTACTCCACCTTCTGTAGAGAACATCAATGTGACAAATCAGGAGCTAGTTATGATTACTAGTGTCTAGCTCGCATATTCTACAATGGTATTTTTCCTTCCAGATTCATCTTTGACCCTTTCCCACTATGAGAATGGATATTCTTATTTGGATCCACATGATAGGTGTCAGTATTTGGAGCATCATTTTCAGTTGGTTATTGGGTGCCGATATCTTCTGAGTGGAGTTCACATGAACACTTGGACATGGGACCCTGGTTTACAAGGGTAGTTGGACTACTTCAGCATGGTGGATTTCATTTCTCAATGGGACCTTGGTTCTCTAGTCTACTTCAACATTGTTGTCCACAATTATCCACGAGACCCTGGTATATGGTTGTACACCATCATAACAAGAGTTGAGGACAATGCTTTCATAAGGGGGATGGAATGTCAGGTAACTAGAGAGGTAGTGGGGGGGAGGAGGTCCCATAGTTATAATAGTAGAGGCCATTCAATGTAAGGTGGACTAGGTCCACTATAGTATTAAATGAAGGCCACTATGGTAGTTAGATATAATAAATGTAAAAGGACTTCTTAGAAGGTTCTGCTTCTAGAATGTTTTTCCTCTATAATGTTCTTAGGTGGTTGGTAGCACTATATAAAAGGGTTCAATCAGTGTAATGATATAAATAAGAGAAGTGTTTTATTTGGAGCGGTAGCTCAATAGGAGGATGCCCCCTCAAAGAGGCAAGTGAACAGAAGAGGATCCCTTCCATAATAGGATCCATTGTATGGTGATTCCCTACCTCAAGAATTTTCTTATAATAAAAGTGTGGTTCTTCTATATTGTTCTCTGAATATTTGAGGTGTTTCTGTATGAAAGTCTTGGGTTCTTAATAGTTGATCCGTCCAATCCTTTCAAAATCAATTATGAACCTGATGATATAGATGTATAATTGGATAAGAAGCAGATCAATGATATCAACGTCATCATCGTCAGCATAATCATTATCATTGTTGTCATTGTCATCGCCATAATAAAAAATTGTCATCATTGTTATCGTCATCATCATCCTAGTTAGCATCATCATCATAATCATTTTTCATCATCATCATAGTCATTTCCATCATCATCATCGTCGTCATTTCCATCATCATCTTCCATTATCATATCTTTTTCATCCTCATTGTTAGCGTCACTGCATCATTGTCATTGTCAGCATCATCATCATTTCCATCATCATCGTCTTCCATTTTCATCGTCATCATGGTCATCATCATATTCATCTTCATCGTCATCATGGTCATCATCATCGTCATCACCATTGTCATTGTCATGATCATCATCGCCATCTACATTAACCCTTCAACATCGACCGATGCCAATGGTCATGTCGACTACTCCTCCAAGTAAAAATATAGTCATGATATTTTTATGAATGAAACACTGTGCATATGAATAATAATAACTTATAACCATGTCCTTATAATGCTTTTTTTTTTTGGAGTGGATGCCCCTGTAGTGCAACAATGTCCAATGGTATGTCGTACTACTAGAATTATTACAATGGTGGAGATGATGCATAGTCATAAAGCATGGCTAAAAGAGGGTCCAAAAACTAAAGGGGATGAAGACAAATGTACGTCTTATGATTTACTAAATAATTTTATGAAAACCAAGAAACATAAATTAAAGAAGTGATTGTAAATATTTTTAGTGAAAAAATTTATTTGTATTATAAATTATTAGTTTTGCATTTTTTGTTCAAATTAATATGCATTATTGGGTATCAGTAATTGAAAGTTATTCGAGGGAGGGGAGGGGAAATATGAGCTTCCACCTTCACGTGGTTGGACCTATTTAGTAGAGAATAAATTATTCTCGAAACCAAGAGGATCTCATTAAGGTATTCCCATTATTCACTTAATGATACTATTTTTAGATATTATTGAATGTAAATATTTGACGTGGCATTGTCATCGTTATCGTGATAAATATTGTCATCATCATTGTCCTCATTGTCATTGTAATTGTCATTGTCATCATCAAGATTGTCAATTCCATCATCATTTTCTTCCATTGTCATTATCATAATAATCATCATCGTCATTTTCATTGTCATCATCATAATAATAGTCAACATTTTCATATTCATCATTGTCTTCCATTGTCATAATCAACATTTCCATATTCATCATTGTCTTCCTTTTTCATCACCGTCATCATCATCGTGATCAATATTGTCATCATGATCATTAATCTCATTGTCATTGTCATTGTCACCATCATCATCATTGTCATTGTCATCATTAAGATCGTCAATTCCATCATCATTTTCTTCTTGCATTGTCACTATCATCATCGTGATCCTCGTCATCTTCGTCATCATCAACATGATCATTGTCATTGTCAGTGTCATCATCATCATTAATGCCATTTTCATCATCATTTTCATCGTCATCATCATGATCATCATTTTCATCATCATCATTATAGTCGCCATTATAATCATCATTGATAATGACATCCCTAATCCCTATAACCACTTTACATCATTTTACTATGATCCTTTATATCATGCCCAACTCACTAACCTACAAAACCATATTGGCCTAACCACTTATATCTATAACACCTAATCCCTAATGTTTTTAACTCCTAAGTCCATTAACCCCTTACGCCTAATTAACCCCCAAAATTGTTAACACCTAACCCTTTACCCATAAACCCTATAACCCCAACAACCTTAATATAAATTGTATTATATATAAAAGTTTAATATAAATTGTATTATATATATAAAATATTTTATAAATTGTATTGTATATTTTTTATATAGTACAATTTATATTATACAATATAAACTGTATAATATATTTGTTATAGTATATGGTGTTTTAATGATACATATTTTATAAAACCCGCCAAAATTTAAAACCTACATCAAATTGAAAAACCAAAGAAAACGACAAACAAAACCCTCTCGATAGGAGAAAGACCTTGACATTGAATCATTCTGATCGGCTTGACACAACCTTGACTGTAAGAGCCAAAACAAGAGACACAATAATACATAGAGCAATAGAGAGCCTCAATATACTCTCTTCTACAAGGCACTACTCTTTACTCACCTGATTATTTGTTCACCTATAGCCTCAATCTCGTGCATATGGCCATCTGAAACAAAACTAATAAGCTTTTCACTAGACTTAAAGTTCGTCATCCTGGACCCTTTGTACATCATCATTCAAGATTTACCCCATCCATTTTTATTCACTCAACCTTATTCTTGGTCTTTTCATCATTGCATCTTCTTCTGAATCTATGTTCTCTTCACTTCAAAATATCGATGAAGACGCATCATAACATCATTGTCGGGAGAAAACAGTGGTCGAAAATATTTCTCATGTGTTCATCTCGCATCACCGATGACAACACACCCCTTTTCGCAAAGTCTTGTCATAATCCAAGAGGCTCGACATGATTGGATCATGTATCCACATCAACATGATTACTCGCACAGGTCCAATCTCCCAATCATTTCATAAGACCACCCTCATACCCACACGTGGCACGCTATTGTTGGTTGGTCCTTTTCAACGAATCCCTATTATCGTCAGTAAAACTCTTAGCGCACATCTACTATTTCCCTACACATAACCTATGATGATGTTGTTCCTTCATATCATCGATGACCAAAGATTTAGTCCATCCTATGGTTGAGATCAACTTAGTAATCTCTTAATCATTTCGTGAACGTTGATCTAACACTTATCATCTACCTAGCACACACAGTTACTTAACATCTTATCACTATAATTAATAATAGGATTTGTATTGAGTTCTTGGATTTGTAAGAAGGGCTGATTTTAAGAACCCCCCTTAAATTTATATATATAATAAATGGGCGAATCCCCATGATACATAGGAAAAAATGAACGCTATTTTATCAATTATACAATATGTATATATAATTTTTTGGTGAATCTTTTAGTCAATTATATAATATTGTAAAATCTTTGCAAATCTTTCACTGAATTATAAAATCTTGTAAAATCTTGGCGAATTTTTCGCTGAATTATAAAACCTTGTAAAGTCTTGGATTTTTTTTTGATAAAGTATAAATCCCATATATAATAATAGGTAAATGTGTTCATTAAACTGTAATATACTCATTTTACATATTTGGAAAAAGAAACACAGTGTGTCCATCCTTTAGACAATGTTGAAAGCATCAAGGGTTTTGTTTCTCAAGGTTGTTCCAAGGGCTTACATGACATCAAAGATGGAAACTAGGTAAGAGTGTTCCAAGGGCTTACATAAGGAAGGAGTGGAATGAACTACTAGTTTTTCTTCAAAGGTATATAACCTGTGAGGGAAGGTATAATTCAACTTTCATGTATCACATTCGATTATTGGAACATTTCACAGGTACTCATCCATTAAATATACCCTATTTTCTTTGGCAAATCCTAGTAAAAATGTCTAACAAGGTCAAAGCCAATCCTGTTAAGGTTGAGACTATAACTTTTCATTGTGGTTTGATTAAATTACTCATCATTGAAGAAGTGAAGAAAATGAAGAAAACATGGGGGCATTTTTTGTTTTGGTCTGAGTTCACTATGAAGAAGATCCTGAGAATCCTCTTGGAAAGAAGAAGAGAGACAAGAAATGAAAGCAACCTACTGCACCTGATAGATGAGAGGCATCCACCAACAGGAAAAGGAGAAGGATAGATTTCCTCAATGATCCTAAGGATGAAAACATGGCTAGAATGAAAAGAGATAAAGTGGTTTTTTGGAAGGAGAGGCTTAAGGAATATAGAGTGTTAGACAAATTTCTGAAGAAAGAGAATGCTACCTTGAAAGCCCATATTGTGAAAGTTTCCTCACAGAAAGACAAGTACAAAGAGAAATCTAAGAAGTTGTCTAAGAAGGCTAAAATGTACTTCATATTTAGTGTTAAATTTTGCAATAAATACAGGATCATGAGGAGAAAGTGGTTGTACTTAAAGATAAAGAACCAGATGAGACCAGCTCTACTAGTTGAGGCTATTCAACAAGAATGAGGTGATCCAAGCCCTGATACCTTTTTGCAATTTTGGCCTTTACTATATGTATGTCATATATTTCTCGTTATTTAGTGTTGCCTCCCTACTTGCAAGATTTTGACCAATAGTTTTGGCTTGTCTCCAAGTGAATTGTCAAAGTGAAATTATGTTGGCCTTGATTTTTCCCATAATTTTGTTTATGACATACCAGAACTACTTTGCTGAATTTTGTAAAAAACAAAATTGCATTTCCTGTAAAGTGATCATTGGAAAAGCAACAAGATACATATCATTCTCTGTACTCAATGCATACAAGAATGACGTAGATATCCATTGACATAAACCTATAGATGCAAAACTAGAGAAATCATATTTGTTGGTGACCATGCATGAGAAATTCAACTGCTGCAACAATTTGTTTTATTACTTTATTTCAAGCTCCAACCTCCTGCCTGATATGAAGAACGAAACATACAATAAATCTAGATAAGATAAGTATATTAATGTCCGACAAATGACCATAAAAGTAGGTCAATGGAATTGTTTTGGTACAATGATATATTTTTCTATTGAAATTCTCATAATTCTCATATTGCAAGCAAGACAAATGAATAAGCCTAACATAAAGATCAGATAATGTAAAAAAAAGTGGTTTTCATTTTCAATGAAACAACAAATCAGTATGTGTCATTCATTTTGACCTATTCTTTAAGGATACTTACCTTTATTTATTGCGGACGATGCAGTTTGACATTTCACATTAACCCTTAACCTCATTCGAAGGAAGACCTTTAAGAAGTAAGACAAATAGTAGTCAGAGCCAAAGTTCCCCAAGCCACACCATTAAGGACTATGGAAACGAAAAAACATTGGATTGTAAACCATAAATCTGGTTCATTAATATAGTAGATAGATCCCACAATGATTTAATTATATTTACCACGAGAAGCAAGGCTATAATTTCATATTATCTATTGAAAGGAGGTTAAACTAATTGATCTTAAAAACCTGTGAGAAGTGGACCCACAATAAAGAAATTATTACTAGTGATACCTTGTCATTGTTTATGCACAATTTTTTCTAATATTGAAACATTACCTTGTCTTGATTATTTAATTTAATTCCCTTTTCAATACTGCCAATATAGCCGCTAGCAACAAATTGCAAGACTTAGATAAAAAAGCTTTACAGCCACCTTAACTAGGCATCACTCATATCAGAAAGAAAATCCAACAACTACTATGAACATAGTGGATGTATAGCTTCAACTAGATAGATTGGATTCCAATTATCAACCTTTCAACCTTTCAAGAGCCAGAACAACCAATGTCGATGAGATGATGGTAACACAATATTACCTCTTTGGATGTAGTGATAGGAACTCTTGACAAGAAATAACCCTGGAGAAGCCTTAGGAAAAACTCAGGGCCATGTAATAAAACTATATACAGGGTTGTAACGTAAAGAACATCTCAACATGTAACAAACAATATAGCCATACCCTTAAAAATGAGAATGGAGCATTGAATACCGCAATGAAGATACTGATATATGAGAATGTGATATGTAATTTATGGCTCAACTATCAAGAAGGTTCACTCAATAGATGATGATATTGATATCACAGGATTT
This sequence comes from Picea mariana, assembly GCA_032191745.1. Lineage (NCBI taxonomy): Eukaryota > Viridiplantae > Streptophyta > Pinopsida > Pinales > Pinaceae > Picea > Picea mariana. The sequence goes on along the minus strand of JASDQU010010530.1, from coordinate 119,672 downwards.
AGATCAACGATTGATGATAAGCCATTGTTGGATTTCTCTTTGGCATTATTATCTTTTGGTAATTTCTCTTTCACTCGAAATTCCTCCAATGTTATGAACTCCTTGGTAAATAATCTTTCCAATTTAGCATGTTTTTTCAAAAGTCTAGCATCCTTCTTGCAAAAAAAAGAAAATCCCTGTAAAATATTTTATATTTAAATGTAATGGAAAAAAATCCTTAAATGATTTACATATATTCTACACTTAATCATGAACATCAAATAGAAAGGAAATATACCAATATTTTTCAAGACCATAAAGATTCCCCTTCTTGTAAAATTCAATAGTGAACTGTTAAAAACTTCAAAATATTCACACAAACTTTCCTTAAATTTATTCTCCAATCCATAGTTGAAAGAACCCTTGAATGTTATTTTCTTATATTCTATCTTTTTGACAGGAAAAACAAAGGATAGCAAACTGCAACTTATAAAACAAACTGTCCCTTGTAGAACCTAAAAATGAAGTCCTTGTTGTAATTATACTTTGTTGCTATCTCTTCCAGTGATACTCCTTGGAACTCATTATACATAGAATGATTGAAATTATTTATGAGAAAATATGACCAAAATCAGCTGAGAGTATTCATTTTCTGCATTGACAGTTATAAGCTACTATCATAACTGAACTGAACTTTACCATTTAACAATTGGTGATGTGGAACATTATCATATTTATGCTACACCCTAATGAATTGCCTAAATAAGGGAAGCATAAACATGTTTTCTTGAAATAGTATTTTTTGACTAGAACAATTACATTGTAATTGCTTGAATCCCATTAAGTTCCTGAATATATCCAGAATTAACATGTTAGCCCTAATGATATTTTCAAAATTAGAAATTTGATAGATTGATATTATGCTGAAGTACAATTCTATAAATATGGTGGTGTTTTAATAACATTATATCTTATATTATAGAACTCATGCTAATCATCTACCATCAAATCTTATTTTATACTTATTCAGTAAATATCCCTAGTAATCAGACCCAGTAGAAAGTATTCATTTCCTAAATTGACAAATGATATGCTAATATCATAACTGAACTGAAAATTCACCATTTTACAATTGGCAATGTGAAACATTACAAAATATTTTCTATATGATACATGAATTTCCTACACAGGGGTATCATGACCATGCCTTCATGAAATAGTATTTGTAGACTAGAATAGTTACATTATAACTGCTCAAATTAGTATGGAAGAAAAACACACAATTGTAATAAAGTATAAATTAAAAAAAAAGGGTTTATCATGGAAAATAAAGAATCTAATCCAATATAATGGGATCCCATGCAATGTTTTCAGCAAAGAGATCTAAGGATTATTACTAGCAGTACAATATTAGAAAAATTCAAGACATGGTAGCACATAAAATCTTACATGTATGATAATAGGCATTCAAAAGAATTTCCATGCAACGTACCTATAATTGGCAATATGGAAAAAATGTAGAGGAAATTAATCTTTAAAATTAAAAAACTAAAGATCAACAAAGCAGTAATTACAACATTCATGAGCCAAAATAAAATTGTCTTGACTTAAGCAAGCCAATATGTTTTCTCTTGTTATCTACCTCGTGAGTGTAACTAGTAGATTTTTAATGCAACCTACCTATAAAAGTTAAATGCAGCCTACCTTGTGATCCTAGAACTACCTCGTGAGTCGACCTCATGGAATCTACCTCATGAGCCTAACTAATAGACTTTCAATTCAACCTACCTGTAAATTGTATATATTTAATGCATCCTACGTGGCCAAGTAAAAGTTAAACTTGTCAAGGAAAATCATCCAAATTGGTGATATGTCCTTAGCCATTATATGATTATATTATAATACATCATGTTTGTATAGCGTCCCTAACAAGGACTGCACATACTTAGGGACTTTAAGAGGACCAATGATACTAATGAACTAGTTGATAGCAACATAATCAATGTCAAAATATCTATAAGAAAAATGGTTCTGAAAGTGGATTCATAACATATATATTTGGTTTGACCCTAGTCTCCAATGAGATACCCATCAGGATCTTTGGTATTAAGATTCATTGTAAGTACTAGAAATACATTTTATTAGCATCATTCCCTTTCTTATTCCAATATATAATTTCCCTAATATCCACCCCCTTAGATCTATAATCTTGAGAAACACGAATTCGATGCCCAATACTCCCAACTTGAATTTTATTTTTCTAAATTTGAAATATATTCTCCTAAATCCTTTCAGGCCTAACTAAGATGATGTTTTGGATGTCTATCTAATCCCTAAGAAAATCCAATTGTCCTTTGAAAAACTTCCCATTGCATGATCAAACCTAAAAGGGTTTGTGGGCAAGAGACAAGATGTTGTACATGCAAAATTGTTTGAATGCACTCTTGTGATTCCAAAAGGAAATCATTCTATTTGTAAGGAAAAGTAGATGCATAGCCAATATTTGGAAGGTGATCTAAGCATGTTTTGGAATACTTCACTAAAACAACTCACCTAGAATTTCTTGCAAAAGTGATCATGTGCAAGTTTTCATAAAAAATGTTTAGATCTTATTCGGCCAAGCTAAGATGATGATTATACCTAGTGTCCCACTCATCTTTGAGATATTTTTCATTAAGATTAATATCAAAAATTCCAAGAACAAACTTACAATGAGTGCATTCTGTTGATGCCAAAACCAAAATACAAAACGTTTCGGGTGAGGACCAAACGGAGTGATCACTTGTTTGGTTAGTAAATTGTCTTATAACTTAGAGCCTATTCTTAGTATATGACCATTTTGGACTTCCATGATGATACTTTTAGATACTCTACTCCACCACTTGGGTTTTAAAAGGAATAAAAATTTGGGATTGAATTTCTGGTTTATTTTGTAGATTTCTCTGAATATTAATTAGGGCCATACAATGTTCATGAAGATGAAAGAGTCCATTATCATATTTAGATTAGGATTGTTGTTTTGTCATTTGGGAAAATTTTTTGAGGTTGTTTTGAAAGTAATATCTATCTCAATTATAACAAGAAGGTTTCAGAAATGCTATTGTTTTATAGAATTTCTTAGCATACATGATGCATATCAGTAAGTTGTGAGTGGATGATGTCAAATTTAGACATCTTTTGTCTACTAATTGAAATCTTTTTGGGGATTTAAAATGCATTAGATATTTCATTAGTAAAAGGAAAAGGATAGTTGTGCAAGTGTTGCTCCCTACATAAGTGAGTAGGGAAAGCATGTTTGAATTTGTTCCAACCTCAAGGGAGTAGTGTGCATGATGGGATGTTTCACTGACAAAAAATTATGGAATTTCTCATGGAGAAAACACAACATCTTGGTCACATAATCAGAAATTACATTACACAAGTATGAAGGTTGACTATCACTAAGGGTAATAGCAGGAATCAAAAGAGAATTGTACCAATAAACTACTAACAAATAAAACACATTGATATTGACCAACATAAATAGTCATATTAAAGACAAGAAAATACATAGTGTTTGTATGAGAATCTTGTTAAATTGCAAGGCAACAACCTCAATGTGAATTTTGCATTCTTTCTTCTTTACTAACCCCCAGTAAAATCACTTTCATAAGCATCCTGGGTCTCATTCTGAAATGAACAAAGTGACTAATACAAGAAATGATTTGGTCACATGTTAAGAGAAATGTGAATGTTCCTTTCATTTCAGATTCATGACATAGATGAACTAAACATAAACAGTTATAACTTAGGATTCACAAAGAGAAGAAGCTCATAATGAAAAACAAATGGAAAAGTACTAAATACAATAGATAACAATATCTATTTTACTGGGCTCACTCAATCCAAATGAATAAGGCAAGATATTGTGCATTCTTTTTACATGAATTGATTGTCAAATGATTACACAAATTAAGATATCACCCCATTCAAAGGAATTTTTTTTTATGTATGATTGGTGAATACATGTGTTATATGCTTTATAAATCCGAAATTAGTTGAGATAGTCAATTGATATGTCATCTATAAAATAAAATGTTTATACTGTTCATGCCTTCCACGTGATTTTTCACCACAATCTAATAGGACCACTTTAAGTGAAATGGAGAGACAACATGATATGTCCACAAATATCATGGGAATAAGTCAACATGGAAAAAGTGGTCTTCCTTAATTGTTTTCATATGGCCATAGTTGTAGTATAGATTTCAAGGAACAACAAATCTGTCTTGTAAGAGATCTAGGTCCAAACTCTTCCATAAAGGTACAGTCCCAAAAGTTAGTGCATACATTGTTTGGAAAAACTCACTAAAAAAGGCTCACCCAAATTCTTGTTCTTGCATCTATTTCTCTTCAGCTTGAAACTTTCTCAACCTCTTAGATAACGTTTTCAACTCTGTTGATTTGTCTTTTATTTATTCTGATAAGAGCACACTCTTATTTAAAAACATGGAAATCAACCAGTAAAACTGAACTGGAAAATGGTCTATAATGGAAAATTTTATATGATAAATGAACTTACCAATCATTTTGTTATGGTGTTGAATTGATCATTGGATTTAATTTCTTCTCTGCACCAATTCCTCTCTTATCATGTTTCACATGTGTTTCTATGGGATGCAATCTGACCCGATATTTGAAAAGAGAGATAATTTGAAATAAGACAAGGAGGAAGACGACTTGGGCATAAATTCACCAAGATACTCTAATTAAAAGAAATGTGTTCTCTCCCTCATACAGGCACACACATGCACTTGTTTTTTTTTTTTTCCAATCAACTATTTTTGAACAAATGTTTCACTTCCTTTTTCAGAAATGCTTTAAAGAAACATGCCCCTAGGAATTAAAATTTGAACCACTAAGAGTGAAACTTCTTTGGCTTAGGGACCAGTTCTAAGGGGAAGCTATACCAAAAGGCTAAGAGTGGAACTCCTTTGGATTAAGGGCCAGGTATAAGGGGAAGTTATTCCAAATCACTAAGAGTGGAACTCTTTTGGCTTAGGGTCTATGTCTAAGAAGTAGCCATTCCAAAAAAATCATACAACGTTTTCACCAGGCCTCATCACTTTGAAACTCTTGGTCTATAGGTGGCTCAACCCACAGTGAGAATGGAACATTGGTGGACAAATCAACACTCAGATGAACTCACCAATGAACCTCTACCCTATTAGCAAGTTTTTTAATAGTATTTGGTGAAAATATTCAAAATCTTCACAAAGATTTTAGATATGTAATTGAAATTCCTACCATATTCAATAAAATTATTGCATTGACAAATAGAGAAATTTAAAGTTCTGATTAGATAATGAAAAGGGCTTTTTCACTGCCAAGGGGGAAGCAGAGAAATCCCATATTGTTAGGAGTGAAAGGGAGATAATATGAACTCAGATCTGAGTTCATATCAGCAAGGACAGCTAACAGAGACGAAGGATCAGAAGGACATTCTGATCATTGGAGGAATTCAAATATTCCTGCCAGGTAGCCCAGTTGAGGTGAGAGTTTGTGTTGTCGATGTAGCAGCAATAGAAAGACATCTAGCAGAGACTGTCAAAGAAGAGGAAGAGTTGGAGCAGATATCAAAAGCTACCCAAGTAGAGGAAGATGATCATTATGAGGAATGGCTCAATTTTTTCAGCCAGGATGCTGAAACAGAGAAGACTGCAGCATTGGAGCTTGCAGCAGCAGAAGAAGAAAAAGTAGAAAACATGAGATTTGTTGATCTGTCTAAGCATATTGAAGCCCTGGAGAGAAGGGTGATAGTGTAAAGAATGCACATCCAACATATGAAGTTGGAAGTAGATGCAGGAGAAGAATACCAGCCCAAGGAGTAGCTGGGAGAGGTTAGACTTGAGCTAACACAAAGAGATATGGCAGCAGTAGAGCTGTCACAGGGAAAAGCTGAGCAACAGCTCAGTGATAGGACTGTGAAGCTGAACTTTGCAGCAGAATGGACACTTAGTGCGACAAAGGATGAAGAATATGGCATGGGAGATCTGGTAGTTCTACCCACTGATGAGGAAGAACTGGAGCAGAGGTGACTACCTAAACAGAGCCAGCCACTGGAGCAGCTGGATGAGAAGATTGAGAAGATCTGAAAGTTGATGGTCAGATCAGCAGAAGCTACCAGCAAAGGGAAGCTGATCAGAAGGGAGACAGCAGCAATAGTAGATTAGCAGAAGGAGTAGCAGCAACAGAGCAGTGGAGCAGATGAACAACTCCAAAGAACTGTTTGGTATCTAGGAGGATTTCAACAGCGGTGTTGGGGAGCTCAAGAGCAGGAGATCATGATTTTTTTGCAGCAGAGGAGTATGATGTAGGAGCATCACTCCCAAGACAGCCATGTTCTAGCTAGCCAGCTTAGCAACGTGCACATTCAATGGGATGAAGAGAGGCACAACCCTCTCATTTCAAATTTTCAATTTGGAATTTGTATTAAATATTTGTAAGGCTGGTAGAGCTAAAGTCATGCCTTTAAGCAGGCTATAGTTAGTGACGCCTTTAATGGCTGATAGCATGGGGATCTAACTCCTATTTAGATTATATGTCCCATTCAATGTAATTCATTATAATTAATGAGAGTTGGTGAGGATGGAGGGAAGAGCTTGAAGAGCCCTCTTTGTAAAAAGATCTTAGATCTTATTTTGAGTTAGTTGGTAGAATATGTAGAGTAAGTAGAGTGGAGAGATAGGAGAGCTCTGCGAGAGTTAGAGTAGAGGAGAGAAGGAGACGAGACTCTGTCAAATTCTGAGCTCAAGAACACCTTGTAAAGGAGGCATTTCATATTAATATAAAGAGCAGAGTTCATGCATGAGTTTCTGTGTGTCTTTATGTGTTTATGAATTTCTTTGTGTGTTATTTATATGTTGTAGATGTGCATTTGTAGGGATAGATAGGTTCTGCTATCTGTGGGTTATTTGAGGCTTCATGCCAAGAGGGTATGACAGAACGCTGCAGGTTCTGAAAACCAGTGCATAGATGCACTCCTGAATTTTGCAGAATTTGGGCAAGGATGTGCCAGTTGGGCACATCAGTTGAAGTCATTGGCTCAAGGAGAAACCTCAAGGTTACTGAATACCTTGGAGGTAGGACTATGTAGAGGAAAGCACAGTAGAAGGCAGAATCTATGTGGAATTATGTATAGCTCTGTTAGGAGGGCATCGAGAAAGCGCACTGAGTGTAGAAGAGAACTCTTGTTGAGCTCATTAAGGGAAATAGAGTCATTGAGATAACTTTGGAGAAACTCTACCAGGTGGGCATTGAGCAGATGCACGGGTTGCATTGTGGAGGAGAACTCTGGTTCGAGTTCAGAAAGGGGATAGAATCACTGAGGATTCTATAGAGCTCTTCCAGAAGGGCATTGATTAGGTGCCTGTGTACACAAAGAGAACTCCTTTGAGTTTTGGAATAGAGAAGTGTCCAAGGAGGAGGACCTTCACAGGGTTGCTAAATACCCTACAGACTCAGAAAGGAGTTGCTTGAGTAAGTGGTTGCCAAGAGGGCACCAAATCTCCATCTGAGAGAGGAAAAAGGGTTAAATCCCTTAAAATTCTAAGTAACAGAGAAGCTCAAGATGGATAGAACCTTCGTGTGTGCAGGGACCCTACAAGGAGTGAAGAAGTCGAAGAATCCTTTAAGGATTCAAAGAGGAAAAAGATCAAGAGGAGTAGTGCTTTCACACACAGGCCCATAGCTGTAAAGAAGAGCAAAAATGCCAGGAAAAACCCTTTGGAGGGTTTGAGTTTGAGGAATCTCAGGAGGGTCAGCGGGTTCAAGAATGCCGACAGAAGCGAAGCCGTAGGCTTCGAAGCAGGGGACAAAGGTCGAGGCCTTTGATAATTGGAAAATATTTCAAGGTAGGAAGAAGGAGCGCGGGCTCAAGGGAGAGCACAGCTGTCGTCGGATCGAGTAGAGGACGAGATCATGATTGTTGAAGTTTCATGTCTAGGAGAAGCAAAAGAGCACACAAGGAAGGAGAATAGATCTGGGCCATCAAATCTAGCCCAGATAGTCTATAGCCATTGGATCTGGGAGAAGGTGTGTGCGATTTAATCTCGCATATGAGCTTAACAGAGGGTCATCAAAGTCCCAAAATAGTGAACACATTGGGATTTCGGAGTTCGGGAGGAGGAGCGTATAGGGATTTTGGAGTCCTTGCATCACGATCTCCTAATCTGCGAAGTCCCGAAGGAATTTGAACCATCCATCACTCAGAGGACGCGTGGCGGTAATCCGAGGACCCATCGGAGTTTCGGATATCAGGAGATAGAGAGGTAGGAGTTCGGGAGAGAGGAAGTCCCAACTCACGAAGTCCCGAAGACATCTGAGTCATCCATCTGCAAAGGATGCATGTCACGAGATCCTCGTATTTCGGGGATTCGGGCATCGAAGAGTGGAACGGAGTAGTCTTTCGACTTTGCAACTTGCGAAGTCCCGAAGCGATCAGGGATGTCCATCTGTGGAGGACACGTGGCAGTGATCGGGGAGCTACCGAGAGTTCGGATACCAAGAGTTAGAAAGACCAGTGATCAGTGTCGTTGGGGTCACGGAGTTCCAAAATACTGAGAGTATCGGGCCTGTCCAATAGGAGAACATGTGGCGGTGATCGAGGCATCGGGAAAATCCCTGAAAGGATTATACTAGATTTTGGCATACCGGGGATCCCATAGATGAGAGAAGAGCAAAGGGGTTGCAAGGGGGATCACGAAAGTCCTGAAGCATGAAACTCCGAAAGCATTGAAGGAATATCATCGGACCACGGAGCAGGGTTATAGGTTTTGACATACTGGGGATCGAGATTTCGGAAGTCCTAGAGACAAGAAGTCCGGGCTCTTGAGGAGAAAAAATCACAAAGTCACGAAACACGATGTAATGAGGAGTGGGGCTATGGTCACACCTATCATCAGGATTTCGGGAATCGACATTTTGGCCATCTCGGGGAGAAGGAGTTGGAACACTTCACATCGAAAGTCTTGAAGTCACGAAATGTGACACATCCTTTGGAGGAGAAAGTATCCAAGGATTTCGGGATTTCGGGGATCAATACTTTGGCCATCCCAAAGACAGAATCAGGACGCTTGGCATCGGAAGTCCCAAAGTTGTGAAATGATGTGCCTTTGGAGGTAGGCTATAGTCATGAGGAAGGTGGTCACATGAAACAGGGTTTGTCCAGGGGCTAACCACCATTAAGGCCATTTTGGCATATTGGGTTTTGGAGGATCGAGGAGGCATAAACTATCGACAGTGGGACTTGCGGAGTCCCGAAATCCAAAATCCCTTCTTTTCAGGAAAAGGTCGCGGTCATGTTGAAGGCCGTGGGGAAGTTGAAGGACCTGTGGATCAAATGTTGAGGTTTTGATAGGGATCTGAAAGAGCCGCTTCGGCTCAGGGAAGATTTGAAATGATCCTATGAGAAGATCTGAGCCTGAGGGTCGGGGAGGTCTGTGCCAAGTGGTATCATAGCTACTTTTTGTTTGTATATTGCGAGTAGAAGGAGGCAGAGAAGGAGGAAGAGAATACTCTGATGCATGTCAAAGTGATATCAGAGGCAGCTTGTAGAGACAGGCAGCAGAAGACAAAGTATTGGAGCTCTGTGGTGATTGTTTGCAGGTAGGAAACAATTAAGAAGACAGCCAAAAGGACTATAGGGGATGCTGGAAGCACTAAAGGTTGCAAAGTGGTAGTAGGTTTTCCAGGAGGGCAGACAGAAGGAAGAAAAAATGGCTACTGAACGTCATAGATGTGATGGAAAGAAGATACATCAATAGCCAAGAAAAGTTGAGATGGATAAAGAGCTCGTTGAGATCAGAGCGAGGATGGAGGAACTTTCACTGTAGATGCAACAGGATGCAAGATCACAATGGGTGTATGAATGGCCCATGAGGATGAAGGTAAAATGGCTAGTCAAGGAGATGTTCACCAGAAGATAGCGGAGGCTGTTGAAAATGTGGCTGAGGCATGCTGAAATCCTCAGAGATGAAGAGGAGATGGTTCAGGTGTGTGAACCAGAGGTTGGGAGAAATCGCAGTGGTGAGGATGAACTGGGATCACTGGAAGATCTCAGAGACTGCCATGTGTGCAGAGACTTCCAAGAGGGCAGGACAAAAATTTTCAATTGCCAAGTGGGAAATGAGTTGAGATCGTTGCGAGATCTCAAAGACTGTCAGGAGGACAGCAGGGAAATTTCATGTTGCCAAGAAGGCAATGAGGTGAGATCATTGTGGGGTCTCATAGACTGCCAAGAGGGCAGGACGGGAAATTCAAATTTCCAGGTGGGAAATAAAATGAGATCCAAGGATCTCATAGACTGCCAAGGGGGCAGCAAAGAAATCCCATATTGTCAGGAGGGTAAGGGAGAGAAGATGAGCTCAAAGCTGAGTTCATATCAGCAAGGACAACTGACAGAGAAGAAGGATCAAAAGGGCAATCTGATCATTGGAGGAATTCAAATATTCCTTCCAGGTAGCCTAGTTGAGGTGAGAGTTTATGTTGTCGATGTAGCAGCAATAGAAAGACAACTAGAAAATATTGTCAAAGAAGAGGAAGAGTTGGAGTAGATATCAAAAGCTGCCCAAGCAGAGGAAGATGAGCATTCCGAGGAATGGCTCAAATTTTTCAGCCAGGAAGCTAAAACAGAGAATACTGCAGCATTGGAGCTAGCAGCGACAGAAGAAGAAGAAGCAGATAGCATGAGCTTTGTTGATCTGTGTGAGCAGATTCAAGCCGTGGAGAGAAGGGTGATAATGCAAAGAATGCACATCCAATAGATAAAGTTGGAAGTAGATGAAGGAGCAGCTGGGAGAGGTTGGACTTGAGCCAACACAAAGAGATATGGAAGCAGCAGAGTTGTCATAGGGAAAAGCTGAGAAACAACTCAGTGATAGGACTGCGAAGCTGAACTTTGAAGCAGAATGGACACTTAGTGCCATAGAGGATGAAGAATATGGCATGGGAGATCTGGTAGATCTACCCACTGATGAGGAAGAATTGCAACAACGAAGACTGCCTGAACAGAGCTAGCCACTGGAGCAGCTGGACGAGGAGATTGAGAAGATCCGAAAGTTGATGGTCAGATCAATAGAAGCTGCCAGCGAAGGGAAGTTGATTAGAAGGGAGATAGTAGTAGCAGTAGAACAGCAGAAGCAGCAGCAACAACAG
>JASDQU010010530.1:74442-105476 GCA_032191745.1 Picea mariana | reverse complement strand
ATCTGCCAGTGAAGGTTAGTTGATTAGAAGGGAGATAGTAGTAGCAGTAGAACAACAGAAGCAGCAGCAACATCAGAGTAGTGGAGAAGATGAACAGCTCCAGAGAACTGTTTGGGGTCCAGGAGGATTTCAACAGTGGTGTTGGGGAGCTCATGAATTTTTCGCAGCAGAGGAGTATGATGCAGGAGCATTGCTCCCAAGCTAGCCATGCGCCATCCATCCAACTCAGCAATGGGCACATTCAATGGGATGAAGAGAGGCGCAACCCTCTCATTTCAAATTTTGAATTTGGAATTTGTATTAAATGTTTGTAAGGCTAGTAGAGCCAAAGTCGTGCCTTTAAGAAGGCTGTAGTTAGTGACGCCTTTAATGGCTGATAGCATGGGGATCTAACTCTGATTCAAATTAGATGGCCGATTCAATGTAATTCATTATAATTAATGAGAGTTGGTGAGGATGGAGGGAAGAGCTCGAAGAGCCCTCTTTGTAAAATGATCTTAGATCTTATTTTGAGTTAGTTGGTAGAATATGTAGAGTAAGTAGAGTGGAGAGATAGGAGAGCTCTGCGAGAGTTAGAGTAGAGGAGAGAAGGAGCCGAGACACTGTCAAATTCTAAGCTCAAGAACACCTTATAAAGGAGGCATTTCATATTAATATAAAGAGAAGATTTCTTGCATGAGTTTATGTGTGTCTTTATGTGTTTATGAATGTCTTTCTGTGTTGTTTATATGTTATAGATGTGCATTTGTAGGGACAGATAGGTTATGCTATCTATGGGTTCTTTGACTTCAAGTTTGGGGTTCTTTGAGGCTTCATGCCAAGAGGGTATGACAGAACGTTGCAGGTTCTGAAAGCCAATGCATAGATGCACTCCTGAATTCTGTGGAATTTGGGCAAGGACATGCCAGGAGGGCGCATCAGCTGAAGTCTTTGGCTCAAGAAGAAACCTCAAGGTTACTGAATACCTTGGAGGTAGGATTGTGCAAAGAAAAGCACAACAGAAGGCAAAATCTCTGAGGAATTCTCTATAGATCTGCCAGGAGGGCATCGAGCAAGCGCACTGAGTGTAGAAGAGAACTCTTGTTGAGTTCATTAAGGGAACAGAGTCACTGAGAGAACTTTAGAGAAACTCTTCCAGGTGGGCATTGAGCAGATGCACAGGTTGCATTGAGGAGGATAACTCTGGCTCGAGTTCAGAAAGGGGATAGAATCACTGAGGATTCTATAGAGCTCTGCCAGGAGTTCATTGAGAAGGTGCCTGTGTGCACAAAGAGAACTCCTTTGAGTTCTGGAATAGAGAAGCATCCAAGGAGGAGGACCTTCATAGGGTTGTTGAATACCCTATATACTTGATTAAGTGGTTGCCAAGAGGGCACCAAATCTCCATCTGAGAGAGGAAAAAGGGTTAAATCCCTTAAAAGTCTAAGTAACAGAGAAGCTCGGGATGGATAGAACCTTCGTGTGTGTAGGGACCCTGCAAGGAGTGTAGAAGTCGAAGAATCCTTTAAGGATTCAAAGAGGACAAAGCTCAGGAGGAGCAGTGCTTTCACACACAGGATTATAGTTGTAAGTAGGAGCAAAAAGGCCAGGAAAAACCATTTGGAGGGTTTGAGTTCGAGGAAGCTCAGGAGGGTCAACAGGTTCAAGAACGTCGACAGAAGCGAAGTCGCAAGCTTCGAAGCAAGGGACAAAGGCTGAGGCCTTTGATAATTGGAAAATATTTCAAGGCGGGAAGAAGGAGCGCGGGCTCGAGGGAGAGCATAGTTGTCATCGGATCGAACGGAGGATGAGATCAGGACCGTTGAAGTTTCATGTCCAGTAGCAGTAGAAGAGTGCACAAGGAAGGAGAATAGATCTGGGCCGTCAGATCTAGCCCAGATAGTCGATAGCCATCGAATCTAGGAGAAGGTGCACGGGAGTTAATCTTGCATATGAACTTAACAAAGGCTCATCAAAGTCCTGAAATAGCGAACACATCAGGATTTCAGAGTTCGAGAGGAGGAGCGTATAGGGATCATGAAGTCCCTACATCACGACCTCCTGATCCGCGAAGTCCCGAAGGAATTTGAACCGTCCATCACTCAGAGGATGTGTGGTGGTAATCCGAGGACCCATTGAATTTTTGGATATTGGGAGATAGAGAGGTAGGAGTTCGGGAGAGAGGAAGTCTCGAAGACATCTGAGCCATCAATTTGTTGAGGATGCGTGTCACGATATCCTCGTATTTCGTGGATTCGGGCATCGAAGAGAAGAACAGAGGAGTCTTTCGACTTCGCAACTTGCGAAGCCCCGAAGCGATCAGGGTCATCCATTTGTGGAGGACACGTGGCAGTGATTGGGGAGCTAGTAGGAGTTCAAATAACGGGAGTTCAAAGGACCAGCGATCAGTGTCGTTGGGGTCACAGAGTCTCGAAACACTGAGATTATCGAGACCGTCCAACAGGAGGACATGTGGCAGTGATTGAGGCATCGAGAAAATCCCTGAAAGGATTATACCGGATTTCAGCATACCGGGGATCCTGTAGATGAGAGCAAATCAAAGGGGTTGCAATGGGGATCACGAAGTCCCGAAGCGTGAAACCCTGAAAGCGTTGAAGGAATAGCGTCAGACCACGAAGCAGGGTTAAGGGTTTCGGCATACCAGGGATCAGGATTTCAGAAGTCCTAGAGACAAGAAGTTTGGGCTCTTGAGGAGTGAAAACCCCAAAGTCATGAAACGCGACGTAGCGAGGAGTGGGGCTGCGGTCACACCTATCATCGAGATTTTAGGAATCAGAATTTCAGCCATCCCGGGTAGAAGGAGTTGGAACACTTTGCATCGGAAGTCTCGAAGTCGTGAAATGTGACGCATCCTTTGGAGGAGAAAGTAGCCAAGGATTTCAGGATTTCTGGGATCAGTACTTCGGCCATCCCGAAGACAGAATCAAGACGCTTGGCGTCGGATGTCCCGAAGTCGCGAAGCGACACACCTTTTGAGGTAGGTTGTGGTCACGAGGAAGGTGGTCACATGGAACAGGGTTTGGCCAGGGGCTAACCACCATTAAGGCCATTTTTTCATATTGGGTTTCGGAGGATTAAGGGGGCAGAAACTCTCAACAGCAGGACTCATAGAGTCCCAAAATCTGAAATCCCTTTTTTTCAGGAAAAGGTCGCGGTCGTGTTGGAGGTCATGGGGAAGTTGAAGGACATGTGGATCAGATGTTGAGGTTCTGATAGAGATCTGAAAGAGTCTCTTTGGCTCAGGGAATATTTGAAACAATCCTGTGAGTGGATCTCAGCCTGAGGGTCGGGGAGGTTTGCGCCAGCCATGATGAACATCTGGTGCCACATAAGTTTCAAGTGGGAGACAAAGTTTTTTTGCACTTGCAGAAAGAACACCTTACAGGACCCCATTAGAAGCTTCTCCCACTCCGTTATGGTCCGTACACCATCACCAAGGTCATGGGGGATAATTATTTTGAGCTCAACATTCCTCCTTTCCTTGGCCTGCACCCAGTGTTCAACGTGGATCTCCTTCGCCCTTATTTCCCACCATTACTAGACACCTTGGACGTAGAAAAACAACTGACACCAACAAATATCAACCTCGACGTCATCCAACAGGTATCCACCGATCAAATTCTGGACACATAGATCAAGGGAACTCGACAACAAAGGATCCAGCTTTATCGAGTCGTCAAAGCAGGGAAGCTCCTGCACCAAGGCAAGTGGCTCACCCGGGGCCAAATTCAAAAGACATTTTCTCATCTGATGGGGGAACTCAACGCAATGGAGAACATTTCTTCCTAAGGAGGTAGGATTTATCCAAATGGATATCGGTGGGCACCCACCTTTTCCAACTAGCTCAAAACAGTTTTCTAGCAATTTTGGCAATTTACTATTTTTAATAGTTTTCACTTCCGGGGCCATTTTGAGGGCCTAAATGAAGTTTTTTT
Source organism: Picea mariana (assembly GCA_032191745.1). Classification (NCBI taxonomy): domain Eukaryota; kingdom Viridiplantae; phylum Streptophyta; class Pinopsida; order Pinales; family Pinaceae; genus Picea; species Picea mariana. The sequence goes on along the minus strand of JASDQU010010530.1, from coordinate 101,541 downwards.
GGGATTGTCCCAACTTAATGAAGTTCAAAGGCATGTGTGTGGTCCCAAAATGAATCTCCTCGATGATACCTTCCCAACGGGATATCGTACGCCTAAAACAGAGATTGTATGCAAAAGTTACGACCCCGGGAAGTTAATGTACTAACTTACCCAAACGAGGCCCACATGACTTTTGGAGCTTCATCTCCTAGCGTTATGTTTTTGGATGTCTAGGGTTTTTTTCATTCCTATTTATTGTAAAATACCTTTAGAGCCTCATTGTAATCATCTTCTTGCGAATGAGTGCAGCTGTCACATTTCTTCTCAGAGATAAGCTGCCACCATTCCAGCAAGCTTGTTTCCACTGCATTTTACAGTTTCATCTTATTTCATTATTGAATAGAAAACCAGGTTTACTGTATCTCTGTTATTTTGTGTTAAGAATCTATTAATAATCTGTATTCATTTCGTTCTTCTCATAAAATCTGGATCAGACTTTAATTACTTCAAGTTAGTTATGTTCAATGTCAAATGGTATAGGTTACGGATGAATGAACGTGATCTTGAAAGAACCTTTATCGAGCATGCCAATGGATTTACCATGGTAAATACAAGGACGTTTGAGCCCGGTATAGAAACTTATGTTCTTCCAAGGAAATGTGAGTAGGTCTTTTATGTGTAGGTTCCAGGTAAAGCAGGTTGGTCATTCCTTGTTAGATATGATCCAAAAGGAAGGCCTGTAAAGTATAATGCGCTAGAAGAAGATGATATTGAAGAAGAAGAAGTTCTAGAGGAGCATGAGGTAGCTATAATGTTAGATGAATAAGTTGAAGAAGTTCAGCCAGATGTAGATGACAATTATATTCTCGATGATGATATTGATGATGATATTATGATCTAAAATGACATTGATGACGATGTTGATGTTAGGTATCTAGAGAGGTAGTGGGGGGGACCAGAGGGCCCGTAGTTATAATAGTAGAGGCCATTGAATGTAAGGTGGACTAGGTCCACTATAGTATTAAATAAGACCCAATATGGTAGTTAGACATAATAAATGTAAGAAGACTTCTTAGAAGGTTCTACTTCTAGAAGGTTCTTCCTCTAGAATGTTATTAGGTGGTTGGTAGCACGATATAAAGGGGTTCAAGAAATGTAATGAGATATAAAAATAGAAGTATTGTATTTAGAGCGATATCTCAATAGGAGGATGCCCCCTCAAAGAGGCAAGTGACAAGAGAGGATACCTTCCATAATAGGATCCATTGTATGGTGTTGCCCTACCTCAAGGGTTTTATTATAATAAAAGTGTGGTTATGCTATATTTTTCTATGAATATTTGAGCTGTTTATGTATGTAAGTCTTGGTTTCTTAACAAGTGGTATCAGAGCACTTTCTTTGCCAAGAAGTGTGGGCAATTTTGTTTTTTTGATTTTGCATATTTGTTTGGAGAAGAAAAAGAAGGCCGCGACATTCTGGAAAATTTCTATATATTTGTGTGCAAAATTTGCATAAATGGCTTGTATATATGATTTCCTCTCATAAAAACACCCAATTTTAAAAAAAAAACAATCGTCCAAAACAGAGTTCGAAAAGTCAAGATATTGACATTTTAAAATCTGTAAATTTTCAGTGTTTTTTCCGTGGACAACGGCGCAATTTTTTTATTTCTGTAGCACCTGGAGGCCGAATTTTCTAAAACAAAATTACATATCTGAGTTCCTCCTTCAAAAATAGTTGATTTCAAAAAAAACATCACCCAAATCAAAGCTCCAGAAGTAAATATATCGTTGATTTAAAATCAACCATTTTGGGGGGTTTTTCGTGACAACAACGGAACTACAGAGTTCATAACTTTTCACAGGGTGTTCATCTTGCTATCAAATAAGTATCATTGGATAATTCATTTTAAGATATTTATTTTGATATTTATATTTTGTGTTTCCAATGGATATTGGATCTCAACTCCTCATGGTCATTCTACAGAAGATTGAAGCCATTGAGCAACATTTTCACATGGGGCAACAAATTATTATGGATAGTTATTACAATGTTCAAAGGTACTTGACTAGCACACATGAGAGATATATTATGGAGGACATCGGGGATGAATATACTCAAAAATTATATGTTTGGTATGATTTTGAGGCCGATTGTGATGATTGGTATATGAATAATTGTTATTTTGGGTATGACCACTTTCATATTTGATTTAATGACTCTACTCCACCTTCTGTAGAGAACATCAATGTGACAAATCCATTGTCTAGCTCGCATATTCTACAATGGTATTGTTCCTTCCAAATTCATCTTTGGCCCTTTCCCACTATGAGGATGGATATTCTTATTTGGATCCACATGATAGGTATCAATATTTGGAGCATCATTTTCAGTTGGTTATTGGGTGTCGATATCTTCTGAGTGGAGTTCACATGAACACTTGGACATGGAACCCTGGTTTACAAGGGTAGTTGGACTACTTCAGCATGGTGGATTTCATTTCTCAATGGGACCTTGGTTATCTATTCTACTTCAACACTATGGTACACAATTATCAACGGGACCCTGGTATATCGTTGTACACTGTCATAACAAGCATTGAGGACAATGCTTTCATAAGGGGGATGGAATATTCGGTAACTAGAGAGGTAGTGGGGGGGGGAGGGCCCATAGTTATAATAGTAGAGATCATTCAATGTAAGGTGGACTAGGTCCACTATAGTATTAAATAAAGCCCACTATGGTAGTTAGATATAATAAATGTAAGAGGACTTCTTAGAAGGTTCTGCTTCTAGAATGTTTTTCCTCTATAATGTTCTTAGGTGGTTGGTAGCACTATATAAAGGGTTTCAATCAATGTAATGAGATAAAGAAGAGAAGTATTGTATTTGGAGCACTATCTCAATAGGAGTATTCCCCCTCGAAGAGGCAAGTGAACAGGAGAGGATCCCTTCCATAATAGGATCCATTGTATGGTGTTTCCCTACCTCAAGGATTTTCTTATAATAAAAGTGCGGTTCTTCTATATAGTTCTCTGAATATTTGAGGTGTTTCTGTATGAAAGTATTGGGTTCTTAATAGTTGATCTGTCCAATCCTTTCAAAATCAATTCTGAACCTGATGATACAAATGTATAATTGAATGAAGAAGCAGATCAATGATATCAACGTCATCATCGTCACCATAATCATTATCATTGTTGTCATTGTCATCGCCATAATAAAAATTTTTCGTCATTGTTATCATCATCATCATCATCGTGGTTATCATCATCATCATAATAATTTTTCATCATCATCATATTCATTTCCATCATCATCATCATCATCGTCATCATTTCCATCATCATATTCCATTGTCATATATTTTTCATCCTCATTGTTAGCGTCACCGCATCATTTTCATTGTCATCGTCATCATCATTTCCATCATCATCGTCTTCCATTGTCATCGTCATCATGGTCATCATCATCATCATCATGGTCATCATCATCGTCATCACCATTGTAATTTTCATGATCATCATCGTGATCGACATTAACCCTTCAACATCGACCAACGCCAATGGTCATGTCGACTACTCCTCCAGGTAAAAACATAGTCATGATATTTTTATTAATGAAACACTGTGCATATGAATAATAATAACTTATAACCATGTCCTTATAACGCTTTTTGTTTTTGGAGTGGACGCCCCTGTAGTGCAGCAATGTCCACTGGTACGTCGTACTACTAGAATTATTATAATGGTGGAGATGATGCATAGTCATGAAGCACAGATAAAAGAGGGTCCAAAAACTAAAGGGGATGAAGACAAATGTACATCTTATGATTTACTAAATAATTTTATGAAAACCAAGAAACATAAATTAAAGAAGTGATTGTAAATATTTTTAGTGACAAAATTTATTTGTATTATAAATTATTAGTTTTGCATTTTTTTAAAAATTAATATGCATTATTGGGTATCAGTAATTGAGAGTGATTCGAGGGGGGGAGGGGAAAAATGAGCTTCCACCTTCACATGGTTGGACCTATTTAGTAGAGAATAAATTATCCTTGAAACCAAGAGGATCTCATTAAGGTATTCCTATTATTCACTTAATGATATTGTTTTTAGATATTATTGAATGTAAATATTTGACGTGGCATTGTCATCGTTATCGTGATCAATATTGTCATCATCATTTTCCTCATTATCATTGTAATTGTCATTGTCATCATCAAGATCATCAATTCCATCGTCATTTTCTTCCATTGTCATTATCATCATCGTCGTCGTCATCATCATCATCGTCATTTTCATTGTTATCATCATAATAATAGTCAACATTTACATATTCATATTGTCTTCCATTGTCATAATCAACATTGTCATATTCATCATCGTATTCCATTGTCATCATCTTCATCGTCATCGTGATAAATATTGTCATCATCATCATTAATCTCATCGTCATTGTCATTGTCACCATCATCATCATTGTCATTGTCATCATTAAGATCGTCAATGCCATCATCATTTTCTTCTTGCATTGTCACTATCATCATTGTTATCCTCGTCATCTTTGTCATCATCAGCATGATCATTTTCATTGTCAATGTCATCATCATCATTAATCCCATTTTCATCATCATTTTCATCGTCATCATCATGATCATCATTGTCATCGTCATCATTATAGTCGTCATTATGATCATCATCGATGATGACATTCCTAATCCCTGAAACCACTTTACATCATATTACCATGACCGTTTATATCATGCCCAGCTCACTAACCTACAAAACCATATTGGCCTAACCACTTATATCTATAACACCTAATCCCTAATGTTTTTAACTCCTAAGTCCATTAACCCCTTACACCTAATTAACCCCCAAAATTGTTAACACCTAACCCTTTACCCATAAACCCTATAACCCCAACAACCTTAATATAAATTGTATTATATATAAAAGTTTAATATAAATTGTATTATATATAAAAATATTTTATAAATTGTATTGTATATATGTTATATATTACAATTTATATTGTACAATATAAACTGTATAATATATTTGTTATAGTATATGGCATTTTAATGATACATATTTTATAAAACCCGCCAAAATTGAAAACCTACATCAAATTGAAAAACCAAAGAAAATGACAAACAAAACCCTCTCGATAGGAGAAAGACCTTGACATTGAATCATTCTGACCAGCTTGACACAACCTCGACTATAAGATCCAAAACAGGAGACATGATAATACATAGAGTGATAGAGAGCCTCAATATACTCTCTTCTACAAGGCACTACTCTTTACTCACTTGATTATTTGTTCAGCTATAGCCTCAATCTCATGCATTTGGCCATCTGAAACAAAACTAATAAGCTTTTCACTAGACTTCAAGTTCGTAATCCTGGACCCTTTGTACATCATCATTCAAGATTTACCCCATCCATTTTTATTCACTCGACCTTATTCTTGACCTTTTCATCATTGCATCTTCTTTTGAATCTATGTTCCCTTCACTTCAAAATATCGATGAAGACGCATCATAACATCGTCGTTGGGAGAAAACAGTGGTTGAAAATATTTCTCATGTGTTCATCTCGCATCACCGACGACGACACACCCCTTTTCGCAAAGCCCTGTCATAATCCAAGAGGCTCGACATGATTAGATCATGTATCCACATCAACATGATTACTCGTGCAGGTCCAATCTCCCAATCATTTCATAAGACCACCCTCGTACACAGACGTGCCACGTTATTGTTGGTTGGTCCTTTTTGAAGAATCCCTATTATCGTTGGTAAAACTCTTTGCATACATCTACTATTTCCCTACACATCACCTATGATGATGTTGTTCCTTCATATCATTGACGACCAAAGATTTAGTCCATCCTATGGTTGAGATCAACTTAGCAATCTATTAATCATTTCGTGACCGTTGATCTAACACTTATCATCTACCTGGACCACACGGTTACTTAACGTCTTATCACTATAATTAATAATAGGATTTGTATTTAGTTCTTGAATTTGTGAGCAGGGGTGATTTTAAGAACCCCCCCTAAATTTATATATATAATAAATGGTTGAATCCCCATGATACATAGGAAACAATGAAGGCTATTTTATCAATTATACAATATGTATATATACGTTTTTGGCTAATCTTTTAGTCAATTATATAATCTTGTAAAATCTTGGCAAATATTTCACTCAATTATAAAATCTTGTAAAATCTTGGCGAATTTTTCACTGAATTATAAAACCTTGTAAATTCTTGGATTTTTTTTGATAAAGTATAAAACCCATATATAATAATAGTTAAATGTGTTCATTAAACTATAATATACTCATTTTACATATTTGGAAAAAGAAACACAATTTTCCCATCCTTTAGACAATGTTGCAAGCATCAAGGGTTTTGTTTGTCAAGGTTGTTCCAAGGGCTTACATGACATCAAGGATGGAAACTAGGGAAGAGTGTTCCAAGGGATTACATAAGGAAGGAGTGGAATGAACTACTGGTTTTTCTTCAAAGTTATATAACCTGTGAGGGAAGGTATAATTCAACTTTCATGTATCACATTCGATTATTGGAACATTTCACAGGTACTCATCCATTAAATATACCCTATTTTCTTTGGCAAATCCTAGTAAAAATGTCTAACAAGGTCAAAGCCAATCCTGCTAAGGCTAAGACTAGAATTTTTCATTGTGGTTTGATTAAATTACTCATCATTGAAGAAGTGAAGAAAAGGAAGAAAACATGGGGGCATTTTTTGTTTTGGTCTGAGTTCACCTATGAAGAAGATCCTGAGAATCCTCTTGGAAAGAAGAAGAGAGTCAAGAAATGAAAGAAATCTATTACACCTGATACATGAGAGGCATCCACCAGCAGGAAAAGGAGAAGGATAGATTTCCTCGATGATCCTAAGGATGAAAACATGACCAGAATGAAAAGAGATAAAGTGGTTTCTTGGAAGGAGAGGCTTAAGGAATATAGAGTGTTAGATAGATTTATGAAGAAAGAGAATGCTACCTTGAAAGCCCATATTGCAAATGTTTCCTCACAGAAAGACAAGTACAAAGAGAAATCTAAGAAGTTGTCTAAGAAGACTAAAATGTACTTCATATTTAGTGTTAAATTTTGCAAGAAGTACAGGATCATGAGGAGCAAGTGGTTGTACTTAACAAATAAAGAACCAGATGAGACCAGCTCTGCCAGTTGAGGCTATTCAACAAGAATGAGGTGATCCAAGCCCTGATACCTTTTTGCAATTTTGTCACTTACTATATGTATGTCATACATTTTTCGTTATTTAGTGTTGCCTCCCTACTTGCAAAATTTTGACCAATAGTTTTGGCGTGTCTCCAAGTGAATTGTCAAAGTGAAATTATGTTGGCCTTGATTTTTCCCATAATTTTGTTTATGACATACCAGAACTACTCTACTGAATTTTGTAAAAAACAAAATTGCATTTCCTATAAAGTGATCATTGGAAAAGCAACAAGATACATATCATTCTCTATACTCAATGCATACAAGACTGATGTAGATATCCATTTACATAAACCTATAGATGCAAAACTAGAGTAATTATATTTGTTGGTGACCATGCATGAGCGATTCAACTATTGCAACAATTTGTTTTATTACTTTATTTCAAGCTCCAGCCTCCTGCCTGATATGAAGAACAAAACATAAAATAAATCTAGATAAGATAAGTATATTAATGTTCGACAAATGACCATAAAAGTAGGTCAATGGAATTGTTTTGGTACAATGATATATTTTTCTATTGAAATTCTCATAATTCTCATATTGCAAGCAAGACAAATGAAGAAGCCTAACATAAAGATCAGATAATGTAAAAAAAAGTGGTTTTCATTTTCAATGAAACAACAAATCAGTATGTGTCATTCATTTTGACCTATTCTTGAAGGACACTTACCTTTATTTCTTGCGGATGATGCAGTTTGACATTTCACATTAACCCTTAACCTCATTCGAAGGAAGACCTTTAAGAAGTAAGAGAAATAATTCCTTTTTGTGGGAAATTCTACCATATCTCGCTTCTTCTAGGATTCTGAATCAAATAGAAAGTATAAGATCTAGGAAATGATTGATAAGTAAGAGATTTAAGGAAATGATTGATAAGTATGCGTTCAAGAAGGAAAGAGGTGCTAATGTTGATTGATTCGATAGTAATTATCTGAGAAATGTTGTTATGATCAATTCCGGAGATGAAGCCCTCATGTGATATCCTCCTATCCCTATACCCTCCATTCTTCCTTAGTTATGGCTCGAACCCACCTATAAAAACAACCCAAACTACTAATATGTAATAAATATAAGAGGGAGTTGTTTTTCATCTTCTTTGGTATGAAAGTTGCCTTGGAAAAGTGGAAGTGGATAAGAGATGGTTCTTTCTTAAAATCACTATCCTTACTTGCGGGTTCTAAGTGATGAATGAGTTGGGAATGAATAGGTCAGGAAGTAGAAATGCTGTTACACCGAGAGGGTACTCTTGGTTCCACCTATGGGTGGTACCGTTGTCGATGACATAGCATACCATACTTAATATCAAGAAACATTTAATTGTCAATCAATACTCTAGTTTTCTGGTGGTCAAGTTGACCAGGATGGCCCATTTCACTAATGGCAATGTCTGACTACCCCATATTTGAATATGGGTAGCAACACCTCAATCAATATTAGTGGAAAATCCCAAAAGTCATGGGTCGATGCCGGAATACCCATGTTTTGATCCATCACCCTACGTTCAAAAAAACAGATTTTATGTTTTTAACCTAAATGATATTCTAATTATATAATGACCTACACAATTTCAGAGATCCCTGAGTTGTTTGAGCCAAAGTTCCCCAAGACACACCATTAAGGACTGTGGAAACGAAAAAACATTGGATTGAAAACCATAAATATGGTTCATTAATATAGTAGATAGATCCCATAATGCTTTAGTTATATTTACCACAAGAAGCAAGGCTATCATTTCATATTATCTATTGAAAGGAGGTTAAACTAATTGATCTTAAAAACCTGTGAGAAGTGGACCCATAGTAAAACAATTATTACTAGTGATACCTTGTCATCGTTTATGCGCGATTTTTTCTAATATTGAAACATTACACTGTCTTGATTATTCAATTTAATTCCCTTTTCAATCTTGCCAATATAGCCACTAGCAACAAATTGCAAGACTTAGATAAAAATAAATTTGCAGCCACATTAACTAGGCATCACTCATATCAAAAAGAAACCCAACAACTGCCATGAACATAGTGGATGTATAGCTTCAACTAGATAGATTGGATTCCAATTATCAACCTTTCAACCTTTCAATAGCCAGAACAACCAATGTCGATGAGATGATGGTAACACAATATTACCTATTTGGATGTAGTGATAGGAACTCTTGACAAGAAATAACCCTGGAGAAGCCTTAGGAAAAAATCAGGGCCATGTAATAAAACTATAAATAGGGTTGTAATGTAAATAACATCTCAACATGTAACAAACAATATAGCCATACCCTTAAAAATGAGAATGGAGCATTGAATACTGCAACGAAAATACTGATATATGAGAATGTGATATGTAATTTATGGCCCAACTATCAAGAAGGTTCACTCAATAGATGATGATATTGATATCACGGGATTTAGATCATCGATAGATGATAAAAAATTGTTGGATTTCTCTTTGGCATTATTATCTTTTGGTAATTTCTCTTTCACTCGAAATTCCTCCAATGTTATGAACTCCTTGGTAAATAATCTTTCCAATTTAGGATGTTTTTTCAAAATTCTAGCATCCTTCTTGCAAAAAAAGAAAATCCCTGTAAAATATTTTATATTTAAATGTAATGGAAAAAAATCCTTAAATGATTTACATATATTCTACACTTAATCATGAACATCAAATAGAAAGGAAATATACCAATATTTTGATTCCCCTTCTTGTAAAATTCAATAGTGAACTGTTAAAAACTTCAAAATATTCACACAAACTTTCCTTAAATTTATTCTCCAATCCATAGTTGAAAGAACCCTTGAATGTTATTTTCTTATATTCTATCTTTTTGACGGGAAAAACAAAGGATAGCAAACTGCAGCTTATAAAACAAATTGTCCCCTATAGAACCTAAAAACACAGTCCTTGTTGTAATTATACTTTGTTGTTATCTCTTCTAGTGATACTCTTTGGAACTCATTATAAATAGAACGATTGAAATTATTTATGAGAAAATATGACCAAAATCGGCTGAGAGTATTCATTTTCTGCATTGACAGTTATAAGCTACTATCATAACTGAACTGAACTTTTACCATTTAACAATTCGTGATGTGGAACATTAGCATATTTATGCTACACCCTAATGAATTGCCTAAATAAGGGAAGCATGAACATGCTTTCTTGGAATAGTATTTTTTTGACCAGAACAGTTACATTGTAATTGCTTGAATCCCATTAAGTTCTTGAATATATCCAGAATTAACATGTTATCCCTAATGATATTTTCAAAATTAGAAATTTGATATATTGATATTATGCTGAAGTATAATTCTATAAATATGGTGGTGTTTTAATAACATTATATCTTATATTATAGACCTCGTGCTAATCATCTACCAAAAAATCTTATTTTATACTTATTTAGTAAATATCCCTAGTAATCAGACCCAGTAGAAAGCATTCATTTCCTAAATTGACAAATTATATGCTTCTATCATAACTAAACTGAAAATTCACCATTTTACAATTGACAATGTGAAACATTACAAAATGTTTGCTATATGATACATGAATTTCTTTCCTACACAAGGGTAGCATGACCATGCCTTCATGAAATAGTATTTGTAGACAAGAATAGTTACATTATAACTGCTCAAATTAGTATGGAAGAAAAACACACAATTGTAATAAAGTATAAATTAAAAAAAAAAAGGTTTATCATGGAAAATAAAGAATCTAATCCAATATAATGGGATCCCATGCAATTTTTTCAGCAAATAGATCTGAGGATTATTATTAGCAGTACAATATCAGAAAAATTCAAGACATGGTAGCACATAAAAGCTTACCTGTCTGATAATAGGCATTCAAAATACTTTCCATGTAGCGTACCTATAATTGGCAATATGGAAAAAACATAGAGGAAATTAATATTTAAAATTAAAAAACTAAATATCAACAGAACAATAATTACAACATTCATGAGAAAAAATAAAACTATCTTGACTTAAGCAGGCCAATATTTTTTCTTTTGTTATCTACCTCATGAGTGTAACTGGTAGATTTTTAATGTAACCTACCTATAAAAGTTAAATGCAGCCTACCTTGTGATTCTAACTACCTCATGAGCCTACCTCATGGAATCTACCTCATGAGCCTAACTAATAGACTTTCATATCAACCTACCTGTAAATTGTGTACTTTCAATGCATCCTACATGGCCAAGTAAAAGTTAAACTTGTCAATGAAAATCATCCAAGTTGGTGATATGTCCTTAGCCATGATATGAATATATTAGAATACATCATGTTTCTATACCGTCCCTAACAAGGACTTCACATACTTAGGGACTTTAAGAGGACCAATGATACTAATGAACTACTTGATAGCAACATAATCAATGTCAAAATATCTATAAGCAAAATGGTTCTGAAAGTGGATTCATAACATATATATTTGGTTTGGCCCTAGTCTCCAATGAGATACCCATCAGGATCTTTGGTATTAAGATTCATTGTATGTACTAGAAATACATTTTCTTAGCATCATTCTCTTTCTTATCCCAATATATCATTTCCCTAATATTCACCCCCTTGGATCTATAATCTTGAGAAACACGAATTTGATGCCCAATACTCCCAACTTGAATTTTCTTTTTCTAAATTTGAAATATATTCTCCTAAATCCTTTTAGGCCTAACTAAGATGATTTTTTGGATGCCTTTCTAATCCCTAAGAAAATCCAATTATCCTTTGAAAAACTTCCCATCGCATGATCAAACCTAAAAGGGTTTGTGGGCAAGAGACAAGATGTTGTACATGCAAAATTGTTTGAATGCACTCTTGTGATTCCAAAAGGAAATAATTCTATTTGTAAGGAAAAGTAGATGCATAGCCAATATTTTTTCTAATAAATGGAACAATGCATTTGGGAAGGTGATCTGAGCATGTTTTGGAATACTTCACTAAAACAACTCACCTAGAATTGCTTGCAAAAGTTATCATGTGCAAGTTTTCATAAAAAATGTTTAGATATTATTGAAATTGGGCCAAGCTAAGATGATGATTATACCTAGTGTCCCACTCATCTTTGANTCTTGCAAAAGTGATCATGTGCAAGTTTTCATAAAAAATGTTTAGATCTTATTCGGCCAAGCTAAGATGATGATTATACCTAGTGTCCCACTCATCTTTGAGATATTTTTCATTAAGATTAATATCAAAAATTCCAAGAACAAACTTACAATGAGTGCATTGTGTTGATGCCAAAACCAAAATACAAAACGTTTTGGGTGAGGACCAAACGGAGTGATCACTTGTTTGGTTAGTAAGTTGTCTTATAACTTAGAGCCTCTTCTTAGTATATGACTATTTTGGACTTCCATGATTATACTTTTAGACACTCTACTCCACCACTTGGATTTTAAAACGAATAAAAAGTTGGGATTGAATTTCTGGTTTATTTTGTAGATTTCTCTGAATATTAATTAGGGCCATACAATGTTCATGAAGATGAAAGAGTCCATTATCATATTTAGATTAGGATTGTTGTTTTAGAATTTGGGACAATTTTTTGAGGTTGTTTTAAAATTAATATATATCACAATTATAACAAGAAGGTTTCAAAAATGCTATTGTTTTATAGAATTTCTTAGCATACATGATGCATATCAGTAAGTTGTGAGTGGATGATGTGAAATTTAGACAGCTTTTGTCTACTAATTGAAATTTTTTTGGGGATTTAAAATGCATTAGATATTTCATTAGTAAAAGGCAGAGGATAGTCATGCAAGTGTTGCTCCCTACATAAGTGAGTAGGGAAAGCATGTTTGAATTTGTTCCAACCTCAAGGGAGTAGTGTGCATGATGGGATGTTGCACTGACAAAACATTATGGAATTTCTCATGGAGAAAACACAACATCTTGGTCACATAATCAGAAATTACATTACACAAGTATGAAGGTTGACTATCACTAAGGGTAATAGCAGGAATCAAAAGAGAATTGTACCAATAAACTACTAACAAATAAAACACATTGATATTGACCAACATAAATAGTCGTATTAAAGACAAGAAACTACATGGTGTTTGTATGAGAATCTTGTTAAATTGCAAGGCAACAACCTCAATGTGAATTTTGCATTCTTTCTTCTTTACTAACCCCCAGTTAAACCACTTTCATAAGCAACCTGGGTCTCATTCTGAAATGAACAAAGTGACTAGTACAAGAAATGATTTGGTCACATGTTAAGAGAAATGTGAATGTTCCTTTCATTTCAGATTCATGACATAGATGAACTAAACATAAACAGTTAGAACTTAGGATTCACAAAGAGCATAAGCTCATAATGAAAAACAAATGGAAAAGTACTAAATACAATAGATAACAATATCTATTTTACTGGGCTCACTCAATCCAAATGAATAAGGCAAGATATTGTGCATTCTTTGTACATGAATTGATTGTCAAATGATTACACAAATTAAGATATCACCCCAATCAAAGGAAATTGTTTTGATGTATGACTGGTGAATACATGTGTTATATGCTTTATACATCCAAAATCAGTTGAGATAGTCAACTGATATGTCATCTGTAAAATAAAATGCTTATACTGTTCATCCCTTCCACATGATTTTTCACCACAATCTAATAGGACCACTTTAAGTGAAATGGAGAGACAACATGATATGTCCACAAATATCACGGGAATAAGTCAACATGGAAAGAGTGGTCTTCCTTAATGGTTTGCATATGGCCATAGTTGTAGTATAGATTTCAAGGAACAACAAATATGTCTTGTAAGAGCCCTAGGTCCAAAATCCTCCATAAAGGTACAGTCCCAAAAGTTAGTGCATACATTGTTTGGCAAAACTCACTGAAAAGGCTCACCCAAATTCTTGTTCTTGCATCTATTTCTCTTCGGCTTGAAACTTTCTCAACCTCTTAGATAACGTTTTCAACTCTGTTGAGTTGTCTTTTATTTCTTCTGATAAGAGCACACTCTTGGTCAAAAACATGGAAATCAACCAGTAAAACTGAGCTGGAAAATGGTCTATAATGGAAAATTTTATATGATAAATGAACTGACCAACCATTTTCTTATGGTGTTGAATTGATCATTGGATTTAATTTCTTCTCTGCACCAATTCCTGTCTTATCATGTTTCACGTGTGTTTCTATGGGATGCAATCTGACCCGATATTTGAAAAGAGGGATAATTTGAAATAAGACAAGGAGGAAGACGACTTGGGCATAAATTCACCAAGATATTCTAATTAAAAGAAATGTGTTCTCTCCCTCATACATGCACACACATGCACTTGTTTTTTTTTTTCCAATCAACTATTTTTTAACAAATGTTTCACTTCCTTTTTCAGAAATGCTTCAAAGAAACATGCCCCTAGGAATTAAAATTTGAACCACTAAGAGTGAAACTTCTTTGGCTTAGGGACCAGTTCTAAGGGGAAGCTATACCAAAACGCTAAGAGTGGAACTCCTTTGGATTAAGGGCTAGGTATAAGGGGAAGTTATTCCAAATCACTAAGGGTGGAACTCTTTTGGCTTAGGGTCTACGTCCAAGGAGTAGCTATTCCAAAAAAATCATACAAGGTTTTCACCAGGCCTCGTCACTTTGAAACTCTTGGTCTATAGGTGGCGCAACCCACAATGAGAATGGAACATTGGTGGACAACTCAACACTCAGATGAACTCACCAATGAACCTCTGCCCTGTTAGCAAGTTTTTTAATAGTATTTGGTGAAAATATTCAAAATCTTCACAAAGATTTTAGATATGTAATTGAAATTCCTACCATATTCAGTAAAATTATTGCATTGACAAATAGAGTGCTCTATGTTGTACAATGTAAAATCTACTTTCATTGAAGAGGTCAGGGTGAAAGTTTAAAAGTTTCTCTACAACTAATGTCAAATCCAATTCAATTGAATTCATTGTAATATACCATTTAATTTTCTGGAACAACCTAGAGATCGACTTGTTTCGCGTCTCCGTGGAATTGGGTATTAGTACGATAGGGCCACAAATCACAGCATAAAAATACTATCATCCATCTTCTGTTCCGATATTAGGCTAGACACACCATCCATTAGTCTAAGAAATTAGAGAAGACACATTAAAAAAAATAGGTGAATTGTGAAAGGAAATTAGGGAAGACACGCTGAACAAAATGGGTGAGAGCATGAATAGTATATCTCGAAACCAATATAGTTAGTTAAAATTGTATATCAAATTATGGTATTGTATATTGATAATAAGGAAATCAAACAAGGCAACGGTTTTCCAAAGAAATCATAACGATCAGGAATTGGTACGATATGTAGACCATGTTTCTCCATATATTTTGATAGTGCATTTGTCTGCACTCTTCTCTCTTTCCACTTGGCCTTCAAGGTAGGTAAGGTAAGACCACTGCAGGGCCTCTCCACTCTTGATTTCAGGATGCCCATGGTGAAATACCTCTCAATCGTTTATGTTACCATAAATTAGGGAGAAATACCTATGAATCGTTTATGTTACCATAAATGGGGTGAAATACCTATGAATCATTTCGGTTACCATAAAATGGGGAGAAATACCTTTGAATCATTGCCATTATCAGAAAATTGAGACGAATGGGGAGATTTGGTTCAAATTTTAAGGGGATAAAATGGATTTTCATTCTCTTCCCTCACAAATATCTGTGGGCTAACGGTTTTATATATAATTTTTGGAAAATAAATTTGGGACTATATATAAGAAAACCCCTCAAAATAGTCTATGTAAATAATTCGCCCAACCAAAATTCCAAACCCCCTAATTTCGTCCATGAGCGAAATTTCGGCCCTAAAATTTTCTATGGGCTCGACGAGCTTCCCTCCAAGCCAAACTAGTGGTGTCAAATCACCATTCAAAACACCTCTCTTATGAGAAAATTACAATAATGGAAATCTGCTCCAAATCAGATGCATATCCCTCCTACCATCAACCACTTAATGACAACCTTATCTCCAGCTTGTGTGAAGGCACAACTAGGCTCTTCCAACCTGTCGGCATTAATTGCCTTTATCACGCCTTAGATTCTCGAAGGCAAAATGAGAGGGAGACGCCTCTCCCTTCCTTGAATGTGCACCATGTATGTAAATCGACTAGCGTGTGCTGAGGTGTAGTGATGCTCCTGCATCACATGGAGACAATCATTTTTGGGTAATTCAACGCCACAAATCAAGTGGTGATGTTTGTTTTCTGATCTGAGGATTATTTCTGCAGCTTGATTTCAGAATGAGGTATATTCATGTATTTTTCAAATTATTTTGCTGATTTAATCAAAGAGCCTATCCATTTGAGAGCAGGACTCACAGACGTAGTCCACCATGGATGAAATTTGTTATCAAGTTTTTGTGTTCATATATGATGCCTATGTCTCTCCATTTTTAAGTTTTCCCTTCTTTAATGGTGCACTTTAATTTATGCTCATTTAATACAATTCTTTATAAGTCATGATGAAAATATCTCGGATCACTATCCTTCAAGATACTAGCTCAGCTCTTTTACTAGATTAAGATACAGTGACAATAAAAGTGGCAAATAAAGTTGAACTGTCTGCTAGAAAAAAGGAGCCAAACTTGACTCATTAAATGCAACATGACAACTTGACAAATCATATATTTGAATCCATAACATGATGATCCTTGGACCTTGACTCCATAATTCAATGTGAATAATCTGGCATAGCTGATGGTGAACAAAATGTTGATTCATGAGCTGACTAGCTCCCTATCACAATTGTGCAACGTGCTCGCTGCGCAACAGAAAGCTTCTGAAAATGTGTAACGAAATTGCGCAACGAGGACTCTTTCACTTTTTATTTAGTTGACTGATCACTGCAAGATGTCTGGAGGTTAGCACTGGTCATTCCAATTTTCCAGATGCTGCTGCTAATTTTCTGGAAGTGAAATCAAATACAATCATAAAAGATAAACTAAAATAAACAAGTTGCAAAATGTCTCAAGTTGTAGGTGTTGCTGGAGTTGGAATGATATTCTTAATATCTTGGCTGCCAAGTGTTCATTTGATTACCATGTGTACCTCAATTGCTGGAATAAGATCAGGAACTGCTAATTTTGAGCCATAAGATATGAAGTTGATTGACTGCCCTTTGTCCCCTTACTGTAGCCAAGAAATTTGGAATTGTTTGATCACATGCCCTGCTGGAAATAATCTTAATTTCGAGTTGATCTTCTACCACAAAATATGGTAAGAAACTCGAGCCCTCGAGCCCACCTTTGACTGTTGAATTTGTGGAAACAAATAAAGCCTTCCATTGTTCAATCGTATTGCATATGCAACCAAAACAAGTATATTGTCATTTATTTTGGGACTACCCTGTATTCATATTTGGAGAATCTTGACATTGGTTGAATTGAACTTGATTACAATCATTTCTGTAACCCTTATTTTGGAACCTTGATTTAAAATAATGTGTGAGTTCTGTCTGTTGGGCTTTAGTGTTTGATTAAAATGTTGTTTTTCTTTCATATTCATAAAAAAAAAAAACCAATGATAGTCGCCTTGTTTCCAAACAAAAAATATTGTATGTATAATACCATGCCAAGGAAACTGCAAACGATATGCTCTTCCTTCCAAAATTTCCAAAACGTTAGTCCCCTCATCCATCAAATCTACCAGAGATGAGATTAATTTACTAGTTTTTACGACAGCTTGCCAGAGATGAGATTAATTTGTTCTCTGTAGAAAGTTAATCGCTCCTACAACTGGCATTTGGGTGCAATTTTTTTTCTTTATTCTCCTCAACGATTTTTCAATGGAAGGAAAACCCTTGACGTTGTCTCCATTTTTCTCCTGTAGCGTTTGGCAATTCAAACCCTTGCTACTTCTTTCCTGGTTTGCACCTCTCTTGTTCCAATCCACTTCTATCGACGAAAACTAGATAAATAGAATTTGGGACCTGCAAATTTCCCTGCTCACTTGTATTTGATATATACAATCTCTCCAACAATTGCATGTTCTTTATTTGACACCGGGGAAGGATGCTTGGCATCTATTTGATAGACGGGCACTCAAAATTTCGACATGTTGCCTAGCAGTTAACAGGATTGGCACTTGGATTTCTTAACTGTATCAAGTGATATCCCCCATTCATAAAGGAAAACAAATTTAAAACGTTTGTATATACCAACATTTGTATACCATCACAACGTGTACTGCAATGCTAATGCCTGTTGTGAGCTCATACATGGTTTGGCGTTGGTCTATGAAGCTTGTGTTGTTATTGTATTGGAGCTTGGTCTTATGTGTTGGGTTCCTTGTGTTGTTATTATATTGGAGCTTGGTCTTATGGGTTGGGTTCCCAATGCTTAGATTGGAAATTGGGCCTTGTGCCTAAATTTTAATTAAAACACCATCTAAAGAACCCGAGAGCATAATTGGTTTTAAATAACTAATTATAAAATATAATTAAAACACCATCTAAAGAACCCGAGAGCATAATTGGTTTTAAATAACTAATTTTTTGATTGCCAAACTTTGTAGGTTTTTGCCCCAACTTCCATTTTTTTTAGTTGATGAAACTAATGTTAACAATAGGTTTCTCAGTGCTACAAACTGGCCAATGTGTAAGCACTACAAAATCACCCATAAATTTATGTAAAATTTATAGGGTGATAACAAGCCCATATCCAATTCACGAGAAATTTGGTTTTGGAACATTTAAACTAAGAACATTGGAGGGAAATGAGGAGGAGCTCCCTGTCAATGGTCAAGTATTCAAATGATACTTCTCCTAATCTCCCTGGTGGTGTAGTCTTGTACATAATAGGATCCTTTTTCATTTTTTTCTAGAATAAAACTTTGTTTTTGCTTTTATTTTAACACTTTTTTTTTCTACCACCATCAAGCTCTTACTAATTCCTTTTGCATTTGAATTATTGAAGTTGTTTTTTAGGCTTAGCAAGAACCTTGTAGGTGAATGATTGATCAGGTACTCATTTTAATGATGGAATGTCTTGTATTTGGTTTTAAAGTTTAATCTGAATTATGGTTATACTTGAAAGGGAGAACTCATCAGTCTTTGTTTGAAAAGATCACCAATTGTACATAACATGTGAGTAATCCACTAGAGTCGATAGGAAGTTGATTAACCATGGTATTATTCTCATATTCTTTTCATTGTTCAACCAACATGATACAGTAACAGTTCTTGTGTCTTCGGGATAATTCTTGTGAAGCCTCCCTGTCCCACTTCTTAACCTTAAGGAAAATATGTTGGAAAAGAACCCATGAAGATAAATATCGGTTGTGACCTGATTATCAAAGTAACTCTTGTATCACCCCACTTCCTTCACACCCTACATGCTAATGCATATCGTTAACCAAAATTTACAAGGGTGGACACATACTGAAACAACAAGGAAGTTGCAAGCACTTTGTTAGTGTGGGAAGTATAAGTAAATCCATCAGAGCTATGGATGCTCACTGTAAGTGGGGCTATACTTGTATGATACCAAGGAAACTTTGGTGGGGCTATGGACACTCGCTGGCAGCGAAGCAATGCTGGGAAAAAGGAGATGAGGAATACAATGTGCTCTTAAAACAGTCAAATACCAACTCCCATGGTGTTCTCCTCCTCCCATATTCTCTAAATAAATTAAATTTTCCCATCTTTAATGCTCACCCTTGAATTATCCTGAGGATCACCAGACATAGTAACGATACCCTCTTCTTTTCTATAGAGAAATTTGTTTTTTTGTGGGGTCCAAAACATTGGTTAACCTATGACTTTGGTGACAAATCCTACGACCTGAAGGAAGTGTTATCTAGTGGTTATTTTGAGGCAAAGATAATTGGTTCTCCCATGCAAGTTACCATTTGTTGTGAGAACACAACAACCCCACCAAAACTATTTGTTTTGGTGGAGGACCATACTACCAAATTTTAACCCCACTTCCTTCACACCCTACATGCTAATGCATATCTTTAACCAAAATCTACAAGGGTGGACACATACTGAAACAACAAGGAAGTTGAAAGAACTTTGTTAGTGTGGGAAGCATAAGTAAACTCATCGTAGCTATGGGCACTCACTAGAGGCAGGGATATGCTTGTATGATACCAAGGAAACTTTGTCAGGGCTATGGACACTCACTGGCCGCGAAGAAATGTCGGGAAAAAGGAGATGAGGAATACAATGTGGTCTTAAAATAGTCAAATACCAACTCCCATGGTGTTCTCCTCCTCCCATATTCTCTAAATAAATTAAATTTTCCCATCTTTAATGCTCACCCTTGAATTATCCCAAGGATCACCAGACATAGTAACGACATCCTCATCTTTTTTATAGATAAATTTGTTTTTTTGTGGGGTCCAAAACATTGGTTAACCTGTGACTTTTGTGACAATTCCTATGACCTGAAGGAAGCATTATCTAATGGTTATTTTGAGGCAAAGATAATTGGTTCTCCCATGCAAGTTGCCATTTTTTGTGAGAACACAACAACCCCACCAAAACTATCTGTTTTGGTGGTGGACCATACTACCAAATTTTTCTACAAGGCACTATTCTTTAATAACTTGATTATCCGTTCACCTACAACCTCAATCTCATGCATATGGCCATATAAAACAAAACGAATAAGATTTTCACTAGCCTTCAAGTTCATCATCCTAGACCCTTTGTACATTGTCGTTCCTTCTTCCTGATCTATGTTCCCCTCACTTCAAAATCCTAATGATGACGCATCATAACATCATTGTTGGGAGAAAATAGTGGTCGAAACAATTTCTCATGTGTTCATCTTGCATCACAGACGATCCCCTTTTCGCAAATCCATGTCATAGTCTAAGAGGCTCGACGGGATTGGATCTTGTATCCAAGTCAACATGATTACTCGTGTGGGTCATATCTCCCAGTCATTTCATAAGACCACCCTTGTACCCACACGTGGCAAGCTATTTTTGGTTGGTCCTTTTTGGTGAATCCTTATCATCGTTGGTAAAAATTTTAGTGCACATAATTTACTATTTCCCTACACATCGTCAACAATGACATTGTTCCTTCAAATCATCAATGACCAAATATTTAGTCCATCCTATGGATGAGATCAACTTAGTGATCATAGAACAATTTCATGATTGTTGATCTCACGCTTATCCTTTACCTCGCCCATACGGTTACTTAACGTCCTATCACTATAATTAAAAAGAGGATTTGTATTGAGTGCTTGGATTTGTGAGCATTAAAAGTTATTACGAATCGTTAATTATTCTCATTAATATTTAATGATGTGTTTGAGATTTGTTGTCATCGGAGGATTGTTCACGATCATGTTCAACATATCTTACCACCAAAAAGTACCAACGACGACATCATGTCGACGATCTTGTCCTTTCATTAGCCCCGCTATCTTGTTGATATAGTTAATGGTCATAACCTTTGAACCTCCTGCGACTACATTCATATCACTGCATACTCTTCTAATTGAGTCTAAGTTGTAACACACTTATTCATTAATTTCACTCAATATTGGACTTAATTGAGTCTAAACATTATTGAGACTTAATTTTTTTATCACTTTTCTACATCCTCACTAGGGAAAATAGGAACTGCAGCAGCAAAGGTCTGACCGATTGCTCTGTTTATTATTGTCTTTGGTCTACGAGTGGTAAAACAATCTCTCGAATGTTGACAAGAGAGGGGAAAATTCAAACCTTCGTCACGCCTATTCCAGCCTCTATCCCAGAATCCTTCAATGTTGTCGATACAAACAACCACAACAGGATGGAGCACTACCTTAGTTATGCTTAGATTCAGAATATATTCTAGAATGAAATGTTTCCACCTGATGACCTAGACATCGATGAGTACAAGAACATTCTCAAAAACGACATTCACATGATAGTTGCTCGCCTGGATCTCTTCCATTACAACGACGCTACCAAATGGTGTTTTTCATATCTGCATAGGAATACATGATTACTAGTCAACGCTTCAGGTCTCTCTATTGCGTCACTCAAAGCAGAAGATGTCCAAGTAATATACAAGACCCTAAAACCCACGGTTTCTCTGAATGAGTCATTCCTAGAAACATTTGGGGCCGAAAATGAAGATTTTGAAACACTAATGGAAGATTGGTTCTATAATGAAGAATGGTTGGTAAATAAAGGGGAAAGGAATGTCCCTACGTGATACTTGAAAATCCCTTACAAAATACTGAACAAAATGATCTATAGACTTTATGTCGAGGAAACTAGCACCCATTTCATAATGGAATGGTTTCCCATGGATTACATAGTGGTCAAGAAGGGCCAATCCTTCAACTGGGAAAGCATCCTATCTTTTAGCGTAGTCAATCGGGTCCAAAACCCCAAAGGTATGAAAAAACCTAGCTTCTACTTGTCGTTGTATCTTATAGATGTCATTTTCTCAACCAATTCATTCCCTACTTTAAATTGGTCTTGGACCCCAGATCATGGCCCCATTCATTTATACTATTCTAAATTATGGGAGGTTAATTGTAATGAAATTTTTTACGATATCTGTGACTATTTCCTCGCACCCCTACACAAGGAAATCTTTGGTATTTTCCCGCATAGGATTTCTTCAGGTGCAATCAAGTCCCTAAGGGGAATTCGAGACTGGTATATGAAGAAATACTATACCTTTGTCATGATTTTTCGGGCCACAAGGCCTCCACACTTGCTCCCCAAGTGTGTACCTAATAAATTACTGGCCACAGAAATAGCATATCAAATTGTGGAGAAAGGAGCCACTACTTACCTGTCAGAAAAGAAAAAAAAGTATTGGCCTATTTTTCCCCTTCATATTGGCTTGTACTCTCTACAGAACAATAAGCAAGCCAAAAAGGAAGCATAAGTTATAAATGAGTCGTATCTTTGTATCGGAGAGACAATATCTCATTATCCTAAAAATGTAGTTTATGAACAGATGAAGGTTGTTAGATTAGCACCTCATATCATGCATGAATCCAGGTTCGTTGAAGATGTCTTTCGGGGAGATTTAAGTTTTGAAGAGGAAGTGGAGAGGCTCACCATCGAAGCATCCTTAGAGAAGCTAAAGAAAGAGGAAGAACAAGACAAAACCCTAAGGCTAGAATAGTTCAAGGCCACACTCCTTGAAGATAAAGAAAAGCTAAAGTCAGATGAAGAGAAAAGGAGGGAAAAAGAAGTAGAACGAGAAAGGAAATTTGAAGAGGTTGAAGAGATATACTATCTAATGAAGAAAAAATAAGTCGAGGAGAAACATGGTGAACTGGAAAAGACCCGAACTACAAATCGTTCCTAAGGAAAATGTAGTTCGGGAAAAGAAGAAACAATGAACACAAAAAAAATGTCCCTGGTTGCACGAGAAAGAGAGAAGAAAAGGGAAGATGAATATATAATTAAGGATGCCCAAGACAAAGAGGATAGAACCACATCTAGTATCAATGTTGTGACCTCAGGTGTTAACACTGATCTCATCAACACCCCAATTGAGGAATGCACCCCATTGGTCACCATCCTAGGGAGTTTATCACTCACTTCTGAAGGAATAGGTTTTGAAGGCACAATAGTGGTTGTGGGAGATTATTACTATAGCCACAAGATAAGAGAAATTGAGAAAAGAACCCTGAAGAGAAAAAGAGGAAATTTCGATGTAATCCAGGAAGTTCTTGAAAGGGGCATCAAATGGAAAGATGGACCAAATCTAAAGGATAACGCATTGCAAGAAGCCTCAACACTTAGTGCTTTTGCTGGTGTGAAAATTGTGTCAGTCCATGAAGTCGTAGGGGCACTAGATGCTGCAAAATCCAAGATCATTGACTTGGAGGTGACCTAGGAAAAGATCAAAGTGGACATGGCTAGTGAATACAGGAAAGAATCCCAACAAACAGATAAAATTCACAAAGAGGATATTGAAAGACAACTTCAAATATAGGACAAGGAGCTGAAGGAAAAGTTCAACGAAACAATCACCCTCAATCAAAGGGATCATCTACATGAGGTGGAAAAACTCAAAGTTATTCATGACCAGGAAGCTATGCAGCTTGAAGGAGAATTGTCTGAAATTAGGTCTTTCATGAAAGAATTGAAGAGGAAGTTAGGAGGCTACAACAGGACAATGATATCCTAAAGAAGGTAGTAGAAGAAATACAAACCAGACAATTGCTCTAGAAGTTATAAAAATAGAGGCTAATGAGAAGACTGAAGAACGTTAGAACTCACAAAAGATATTCTTTTACACTCTGAAAAAAATACTGAAGGTCAGATCTGATCAATAAAAGCTGATCATACATGTGAAAAAAATGCACAAAAAATATCAAAAGGCCCTAGAATCCTGCAGCTAGGTCACAGAATGGAAAGATGTCCAACAAAGCTTCCCCGAGACCCTGCCTGTGTACTTAGACAAGCAGAGAGTTTGAGATCGCCGAATGTTGAGTGTAAGGATAGAAATTATTGCAGATATATGGAAGACACGGGAACAAGTCATCAGAATGATAAAAGAGCTATGGAGGTATTCATATAGCCTACTCTCACGGTTTAGAATGGATCCTCTGAGGGATCTAGAAAATTCATTGTCAACCCAAACAATGGTCGAAGATGTAGAGAACAAAAGGAACCTTAGTATGAAATCTAGGTGAAATCAACGCAAAGGTTATAGAAGAAAGATCAATACAACATGTCGTCTTGATCTTTTCAACTCAATATTATGTGCAATGTTTTGAGCAAATCTTGAAGATGAAAATTATTACGCCCATCTGCAATGGTGAGGTATACCTTGAAAGAAAACTACTACACTGAGTGGACAACATAGTCGATGAATTTGAGACCTGGAAGGCCTTCATAGATGAAAAATCACAACCTGCAAGGCTCACCTTATGATCTCATTGTAGTTGATTTTTTTGTAGAATAATCATTTCCCTTGAAATTATTGTAATTTCTTAATTAGGAAAAGGAACTGAAGCGTCGCTTCAGGACCCCAACCATTTGGAAAGTAGAGGAATGTGGAAATTTTATATTTGTGTTCTATAAATCATATGAATGAAAAAGAGGGAGGGTTTTTTGTTTTCGAAGATATCGGGACAATACTATCGTTGCAACTTAATTGGAATCAAAAAGACTTTTTGAAGATTTTGGTGTTAATGTGTATGAATCAGATTTTTCTATTTATGCATGTTTATATCTGCAATATGTGAAAGTTGGTTTTATGAACTACTTCTAAAATAATCATCATATGTTTACAGTTACCATAATTTTCACTTCAAGTGCATCGACATTATAATTAGTTAGTGAATCAATTATTTGTGTCTAACTTGTTGTATTGTTAAGCTTTCATGTTTCTTACTTATCTGAATTATTTATGCGCAAGTAATATAAATATTTCACTGCACTTGTCTTCTTAGTTCGCTCCTAATCAGGATAGGTTGGAACATAGTAGAATAGATTTTCATATTAGGACTGTAGGTACTCATCTTAGCCTAGTAATACATTTTTTTAGAGTTTTAATTCATGTGAGAACCTTTGGTTCTTAGATTCACATTTAGTTAGTTAGTTAGTTAGTTAGTATGGTAACCAGGACATAATTTGGTCGGAAACACCACTCCAAACGAGAGTGATCTAATTGGGACTTGTCATCGGGTGTTCTCCCTTATCTTATTGATTGGGTTATTTATATCCCATCAACACGGAGGAGGCCCTAGCTTGAGCGACAGAGGAGAGCCCAGACCAACTATGTCACCCAAATTTGTAATTTGTTTCTAACCCTTTACAAAGGCATCATAGATAATCAATATGGATTGTACTAGGGGAGTTTTGAAGATCAAGGAAAATCCAAAATATGTCTCATTTGAAACCTCCCCTAATTTTTATCTTACAAGATTATAGGGGGCATTGATGGAAGCAGCATATTATTATGTTGGGATTTTTTTCCACATTAATACTCGCGCTTATCCATTTTTTTCTTACATAGAATTTTTTTGAAACATGAAGACTTCAAACTTATGTTTGCCAATTTTGGCATCTGGTAGAAATCCCAAATATTTTTGTACAAAATCAACAATCATTTTGCAAATTTTCCAAGGATCAAAATATCTGCATTATAAAATTATAAAGTATGAATTTTTTTTAAATTATAAAAAAATATTTTTATATATTTTGTATTGGCCATTTTCCTGTTGTATTTGGATCCTGGATTTTCAAAACGTTGGTGTATCTGTATCCATGTCCTAGTAACTTAGGCTTTTACAAAATTATTTCATTTTGCATCTTGTTATTCAATTCCTATGGTTGCTGTAACTTGTGTTATAAGAAACATTGGAGTGAGGATGTTGCCACTGTAAAAGGTGTGTTATATTATACAAAGTGTTGTCGAGCCATTCTAATCTAGGTATCACATGTCTTCCTTAAGTTATATAGAGTTGGAGAAGTTAGAACACTACATTTTTAAGGTGTAACAACCTCTTCTTCCATTTCAATAAGTTTTCCTTTGTTGCTTCACAGTGAGGAAATGATGCAAGATCTTGTATATGAATTATGGACCTTTGTTGATAGGTGTTCACCTTCAGATTGGCATTGTTTGTTAATTTACATTTATGCAGGTTTTAATATTTTGTAATTTTATGTAATCATATCAACTTCAGTGTCAATGAAATTACAACATACAGAGAAATGTTGATTTCTAATTGTAGGTCTGCATTTATCCATTGATGCATTATAGAAGTTTGAATCTACTAAATTCCAACAGTGTTATTCCAATTACACTAGAACCATAAAGTACATTTTCCATTCAGGTTAGATCAACATAGAAAGGGATGAATTCAAATTGTCCTCCCAACTTTC
>JASDQU010010530.1:56680-70602 GCA_032191745.1 Picea mariana | reverse complement strand
AAGAAGCCTAACATAAAGATCAGATAATGTAAAAAAAAGTGGTTTTCATTTTCAATGAAACAACAAATCAGTATGTGTCATTCATTTTGACCTATTCTTTAAGGATACTTACCTTTATTTCTTGTGGATGATGCAGTTTGATAGTTCACATTAACCTTTAACCTCGTTCGAAGGAAGACCTTTAAGAAGTAAGACAAATAATTCCTTTTTGTGGGAAATTCTACCATATCTTGCTTCTTCTAGGATTATGAATCAAATAGAAAGTATAAGATCTAGGAAATGATAGATAAGTAAGAGATTTAAGGGATAAAATCCTTTCCTTGTATGTGTTCAAGAAGGAAAGAGGTGCTAATGTTGATTGATTCGATAGTAATTATCTGATAAATGTTGATATGATAAATTCTAGAGATGAAGCCCTCATGTGATATCCTCCTATCCCTATACCCTCCATTCTAACTTCCTTCATTATGGCTCGAACCCACCTATCAAAACAACCCAAACTACTGATATGTAATAAATATAAGAGGGAGTTGTTTTTCATCTTCTTTGGTATGAAAGTTGCCTTGGAAAAGTGGAAGTGGATAAGAGATGGTTCTTTCTTAAAATCACTATCCTTACTTGCGGGTTCTGAGTGATGAATGAGGTGGGAATGAATAGGTCAGGAAGTAGAAATGGTGTTACACCCAGAGGATACTCATGGTTCCACCTATGGGTGGTACCGTTGTCGACGACATAGCATACCATACTTAATATCACGCAACATTTAATTGTCAATCAATACTCTAGTTTTATGGTGGTCAAGTTGACCAGGATGGCCCATTTCACTAATGGCAATGTCTGACTACCCCATATTTGAATATGGGTAGCAACACCTCAATCAATATTAGTGGACAATCCCAAAAATCATGGGTCGATGGTGGAATACCCATGTTTTGATCCATCACCCTATGTTCAAAAACAAAGATTTCATGTTTTTAACCTAAATGATATTCTAATTATATAATGACCTACACAATTTCAGAGGTCCCTGAGTTGTCAAAGCCAAAGTTCCCCAAGCCACACCATTAAGGACTATGGAAACAAAAAAACATTGGATTGCAAACCATAAATCTGGTTCATTAATATAGTAGATAGATCCCACAATGCTTGAATTATATTTACCACAAGAAGCAAGGCTATCATTTCATATTATCTATTGAAAGGAGGTTAAACTAATTGATCTTAAAAACCTGTGAGAAGTGGACCCACAGTAAAGCAATTATTACTAGTGATACCTTGTCATTGTTTATGCGCGATTTTTTCTAATATTGTAACATTACCCTGTCTTGATTATTTAATTTAATTCCCTTTTCAACCCTGCCAATATAGCCGCTAGCAACAAATTGCAAGACTTGGATAAAAAAACTTTGCAACCACCTTAACTAGGCATCACTCATATCAGAAAGAAAATCCAACAACTGCCATGAACATAGTGGATGTATAGCTTCAACTAGATAGATTGGATTCCAATTATCAACCTTTCAACCTTTCAAGATCCATAACAACCAATGTCGATGAGATGATGGTAACACAATATTACCTCTTTGGATGTAGTGATAGGAACTCTTGACAAGAAATAACCCTGGAGAAGCCTTAGGAAAAAATCAGGGCCATGTAATAAAACTATATACAGGGTTGTAATGTAAAGAACATCTCAACATGTAACAAACAATATAGCCATACCCTTAAAAATGAGAATGGAGCATTGAATACCGCATCGAAAATACTGATATATGAGAATGTGATATGTAATTTATGGCTCAACTATCAAGAAGGTTCACTCAATAGATGATGACATTGATATCATGGAATTTAGATCATCAATAGATGATAAACCATTGTTGGATTTCTCTTTGGCATTATTATCTTTTGGTAATTTCTCTCTCACTCGAAATTCCTCCAATGTTATGAACTCCTTGGTAAATAATCTTTCCAATTTAGGATGTTTTTTCAAAAGTCTAGCATCCTTCTTGCAAAAAAAAGAAAATCCTTGTAAAATATTTTATATTTAAATGTAATGGAAAAAAATCCTTAAATGATTTACATATATTCTACACTTAATCATGAACATCAAACAGAAAGGAAATATACCAATATTTTTCAAGACCATAAAGATTCCCCTTCTTCTAAAATTCAATAGTGAACTGTTAAAAACTTCAAAATATTCACACAAACTTTCCTTAAATTTATTCTCCAATCCATAGTTGAAATAACCCTTGAATGCTATTTTCTTATATTCTGTCTTTTTGAGAGGAAAAACAAAGGATAGCAAACTCCAGCTTATAAAACAAACTGTCCCCTGTAGAACCTAAAAACACAGTCCTTGTTGTAATTATACTTTGTTTCTATCTCTTCCAGTGATACTCTTTGGAACTCATTATACATAGAATGATTAAAATTATTTATGAGAAAATATGACCAAAATCGGCTAAGAGTATTCATTTTCTGCATTGACAGTTATAAGATACTATCATAACTAAACTGAACTTTTACCATTTAACAATTGGTGATGTGGAACATTAGCATATTTATACTACACCCTAATGAATTACCTAAATAAGGGAAGCATGAACATGCTTTCTTGAAATAGTATTTTTTGACCAGAATAGTTACATTGTAATTTCTTGAATCCCATTAAGTTCCTAAATATATCAAGAATTAACATGTTATCCCTAATGATATTTTCAAAATTAGAAATTTGATAGATTGATATTACGCTGAAGTATAATTCTATAAATATGGTGGTGTTTTAATAACATTATATCTTATATTATAGAACGCATGCTAATCATCTACCATCAAATCTTATTTTATACTTATTCAGTAAATATCCCTAGTAATCAGACCCAGTAGAAAGTATTCATTTCCTAAATTGACAAATTATATGCTACTATCATAACTGAACTGAAAATTCACCATTTTACAATTGGCAATGTGAAACATTACAAAATATTTGCTATATGATACATGAATTTCCTGCACACTGGTAGCATGACCATGCCTTCATGAAATAGTATTTGTAGACTAGAATAGTTACATTATCACTGCTCAAATTAGTATGGAAGAAAAACACACAATTGTAATAAAGTATAAATTAAAAAAAAAGGTTTATCATGGAAAATGAAGAATCTAATCCAATATAATGGGATCCTATGCAATTTTTTCAGCAAAGAGATCTGAGGATTATTACTAGCAGTACAATATTAGAAAAATTCAAGACATGGTAGCACATAAAAGCTTACCTGTCTGATAATAGGCATTCAAAAGAATTTCCATGCAGCGTACCTATAATTGGCAATATGGAAAAAACGTAGAGGAAATTAATCTTTAAAATTAAAAAACTAAAGATCAACAAAGGAGTAATTACAACATTCATGAGCCAAAATAAAACTATCTTGACTTAAGCAAGCCAATATTTTTTCTCTTGTTATCTACATCGTGAGTGTAACTGGTAGATTTTTAATGCAGCCTACCTTGTGATCCTAACTACCTCGTGAGCCTACCTCATGGAATCTACCTCATGAGCCTAACTAATAGACTTTCAATTCAACCTACTTGTAAATTGCATACTTTCAATGCATCCTACATGGCCAAGTAAAAGTTAAACTTGTCAAGGAAAATCATCCAAGTTGGTGATATGTCCTTAGCCATGATATTAATATATTAGAATACATCATGTTTTTATAGCATCCCTAACAAGGACTGCACATATTTAGGGACTTTAAGAGGACCAGTGATATTAATGAACTACTTGATAGCAACATAATCAATGTCAAAATATCTATAAGAAAAATGGTTCTGAAAGTGGATTCATAACATATATATTTGGTTTGACCCTAGTCTCCAATGAGATACACATCAGGATCTTTGGTATTAAGATTCATTGTAAGTACTAGAAATACATTTTCTTAGCATCATTCCCTTTCTTATCCCAATATATCATTTTCCTAATATTCACCCCCTTGGATCTATAATCTTGAGAAACATGAATTTGATGCTCAATACTCCCAACTTGAATTTTCTTTTTCTAAATTTGAAATATATTCTCCTAAATCCTTTCAGGCCTAACTAAGATGATTTTTTGGATGTATTTCTAATCCCTAAGAAAATCCAATTGTCCTTTGAAAAACTTTCGATCGCATGATCAAACCTAAAAGGGTTTGTGGGCAAGAAAGAAGATGTTGTACATGCAAAATTGTCTGAATGCACTCTTGTGATTCCAAAAGGAAATCATTCTATTTGTAAGGAAAAGTAGATGAATAGCCAATATTTTTTCTAATAAATGGAAATATGTATTTGGGAAGGTGACCTGAGCATGTTTTGGAACACTTCACTAAAACAACTCACCTAGAATTTCTTGCAAAAGTGATCATGTGCAAGTTTTCATAAAAAATGTTTAGATCTTATTGAAATTGGGCCAAGCTAAGATGATGATTATACCTAGTGTCCCACTCATATTTCAGATATTTTTCATTAAGACTAATATCAAAAATTCAAAGAACAAACTTACAATGAGTGCATTGTGTTGATGCCAAAACCAAAATACAAAACGTTTTGGGTGAGGACCAAACGGAGTGATCACTTGTTTGGTTAGTAAATTGTCTTATACCTTAGAGCCTCTTCTTAGTATCTGACCATTTTGGACTCCCATGATGATACTTTTAGACACTCTACTCCACCACTTGGATTTTAAAAGGAATAAAAAGTTGGGATTGAATTTCTGGTTTATTTTGTAGATTTCTCTGAATATTAATTAGGGCCATATAATGTTCATGAAGATGAAAGAGTCCATTATCATATTTAGATTAGGATTGTTGTTTTAGCATTTGGGACAATTTTTTGAGGTTTTTTTGAAAGTAATATCTATCTCAATTATAACAAGAAGGCTTCATAAATGCTATTGTTTTATAGAATTTCTTAGCATACATGATGCATATCATTAAGTCGTGAGTGGATGATGTGAAATTTAGACAGCTTTTGTCTACTAATTGAAATCTTTTTGGGGATTTAAAATGCATTAGATATTTCATTAGTAAAAGGCAAAGGATAGTCGTTCAAGTGTTGCTCCCTACATAATTGAGTAGGGAAAGCATGTTTGAATTTGTTCCAACCTCAAGGGAGTAGTGTGCATGATGGGATGTTGCACTGACAAAAAATTATGGACTTTCTCATGGAGAAAACACAACATCTTGGTCACATAATTAGAAATTACATTACACAAGTATGAAGGTTGACTATCACTAAGGGTAATAGCAGGAATCAAAAGAGAATTGTACCAATAAACTACTAACAAATAAAACACATTGATATTGACCAACATAAATAGTCGTATTAAAGACAAGAAACTACATAGCGTTTGTATGAGAATCTTGTTAGATTGCAAGGCAACAACCTCAATGTGAATTTTGCATTCTTTCTTCTTTACTAACCCCCAGTTAAATCACTTTCATAAGCAACTTGGGTCTCATTCTGAAATGAACAAAGTGACTAGTACAAGAAATGATTTTGGTCACATGTTAAGAGAAATGTGAATGTTCCTTTCATTTCAGATCCATGACATAGATGAACTAAACATAAACAGTTAGAACTTAGGATTCACAAAGAGAAGAAGCTCATAATGAAAAACAAATGGAAAAGTACTAAATACAATAGATAACAATATCTATTTTACTGGGCTCACTCAATCCAAATGAATAAGGCAAGATATTGTGCATTCTTTGTACATGAATTGATTGTCAAATGATTACACAAATTAAGATATCACCCCATTCAAAGGAAAAAAAATTGATGTATGATTGGTGAATACATGTGTTATATGCTTTATACATCCAAAATCACTTGATATAGTCAACTAATATGTCATCTGTAAAATAAAATGTTTATATTGTTCATCCCTTCCACATGATTTTTCACCACAATCTAATAGGACCACTTTAAGTGAAATGGAGAGACAACATGATATGTTCACAAATATCATGGGAATAAGTCAACATGGAAAAAGTGGTCTTCCTTAATGGTTTTCATATGGCCATAGTTGTGGTATAGATTTCAAGGAACAACAAATCTGTCTTGTAAGAGCCCTAGGTCCAAACTCTTCCATAAAGGTATAGTCCCAAAAGTTAGTGCATACATTGTTTGGCAAAACTCACTGAAAAAGGCTCACCCAAATTCTTGTTCTTGCATCTATTTCTCTTCGGCTTGAAACTTTCTCAACCTCTTAGATAACGTTTTCAACTCTGTTGAGTTGTCTTTTATTTCTTCTGATAAGAGCACACTCTTAGTCAAAAACATGGAAATCAACCAGTAAAACTGAGCTGGAAAATGGTCTATAATGGAAAATTTTATATGATAAATGAACTTACCAATCATTTTCTTATGGTGTTGAATTGATCATTGGATTTAATTTCTTCTCTACACCAATTCCTCTCTTATCATGTTTCACATGTGTTTCTATGGGATGCAATCTGACCCGATATTTGAAAAGAGAGATAATTTGAAATAAGACAAGGAGGAAGATGACTTGGGCATAAATTCACCAAGATACTCTAATTCAAAGAAAGTGTTCTCTCCCTCATACAGGCACACACATGCACTTGTTTTTTTTTTTTCCAATCAACTATTTTTGAACAAATGTTTCACTTCCTTTTTCAGAAATGCTTCAAAGAAACATGCCCCTAGGAATTAAAATTTGAACCACTAAGAGTGAAACTTCTTTGGCTTAGGGACCAGTTCTACGGGGAAGCTATACCAAAACGCTAAGAGTGGAACTCCTTTGGATTAAGGGCCAGGTATAAGGGGAAGCTATTCCAAATCACTAAGAGTGGAACTCTTTTGGCTTAGGGTCTACGTCCAAGGAGTAGCTATTCCAAAAAAATCATACAAGGTTTTTACCAGGCCTCGTCACTTTGAAACTCTTGGTCTATAGGTGGCGCAACCCATAGTGAGAATGGAACATTGGTGGACAACTCAACACTCAGATGAGCTCACCAATGAACCTGTGCCCTGTTAGCAAGTTTTTTAATAGTATTTGGTGAAAATATTCAAAATCTTCACAAAGATTTTAGATATGTAATTGAAATTCTTACCATATTTAGTAAAATTATTGCATTGACAAATAGAGAAATTTGAAGTTCTGATTAGATAATGAAAAGGGCTTATTCAGTTGTAATAAAATTATTTATCAATTCCTCATACAAAATAAATCAATGTCAAAAAAACTATGTTCTCAAACTGCAATTGAATTTTAGGAGACCAAATGAGTGCTCTATGTTGTACAGTGTAAAATCTACTTTCATTCAAGAGGTCAGGGTGAAAGTTTAAAAGTTTCTCTACAACTAATGTCAAATTCAATTCAATTCAATTCATTGCAATATACCAATTAATTTTATGGAACGACCTGGAGATCGACTTGTTTCGCGTCTCTATGGAATTGGGTATTAGTATGATAGGGCCACAAATCACAGCATAAAAATACTATCATCCATCTTTTGTTCCTATATTAGGCTAGGCACACCATCCATCAGTATAAGAAATTAGAGAAGACACATTAAAAAAAATAGGTGAATCGTGAAAGGAAATTAGGGAAGACACGCTAAACAAAATGGGTGAGAGCGTGAATAGTATATCTCGAAACCAATACATTTAGTTAAAATTGTATATCAAATTATGGTATTGTATACTGATAATAAGGAAATCAAACAAGGCAACGGTTTTCCAAAGAAATCATAACGATCAGGGATTGGTACCAAATTTAGACCATGTTTCTCCATATATTTTGATAGTGCATTTGTCTGCACTCTTCTCTCTTTCCACTTGGCCTTCAAGGTAGGTAAGGTAAGACAACTGCAGGGCCTCTCCACTCTTGATTTGAGGATGCCCATGGTGAAATACCTCTGAATCATTTATGTTACCATAAATTAGGGAGAAATAACTCTGAATCGTTTATGTTACCATAAATGGGGTGAAATACCTATGAATCGTTTTGGTTGCCATAAAATGGGGCGAAATACCTTTGAATCATTGCCATTATCAAAAAATCGAGACGAATAGGAGGATTTGGTTCAAATTTTAAGGGGAGAAAATGGATTTTCATTCTCTTCCCTCACAAATATCCGTGGGCTAACGGTTTTATATATAATTTTTGGAAAATAAATTTGGGGCTATATATAAAAAAAACCCTCAAAATATTCTATGTAAATAATTCTCCCAAGCAAAATTCCAAACCCCCTAATTTCGTCCATGAACGAAATTTTGGCCCTAAAATTTTTTGTGGGATCGACGAGCTTCCCTCTAAGCTAAACTAGTGGTGTCAAATCACCATTCAAAATGCCTGTCTTATGGGAAAATTACAATAATGGAAATCTGCTCCAAATCAGATGCAGATCCCTCCTACCATCAACCACTTAATGGCAACCTTATCTCCAGCTTGTGCGAAGGCACAACTAGGCTCTTCCAACTTGTCGGCATTAATTGCCTTGATCATGCTTTAGATTCTCGAAGGCAAAACGAGAGGGAGAGGCCTCTCCCTTCCTTGAATGTGCACCATGCATGTAAATCGACTAGCGTGTGCCGAGGTGCAATGATGCTCCTGCATCACATGGAGACAGTCATTTTTGGGTAATTCGACGCTACAAATCGAGTGGTGATGTTTGTTTTCTGATCTGAGAACTATTTCTGCAGCTTGATTTCAAAATGAGGTATATTCATGTATTTTCCAAATTATTTCGCTGATTTAATCAAAGAGCCTATCCATATAAGAGCAGGACTCACAGACGTAGTCCACCAGGGATGAACTCTGTTATCAAGTTTTTGTGTTCATCTATTTTTAAGTTTTCCCTTCTTTAATGGTGCACTTTAATTTATGCTGATTTAATACAATTTTTTATAAGTCATGATGAAAATATCTCGGATCACTATCCTTCAAGATACTAGCTCAGCTCTTTTACTAGATTAAGATACAGTTACAATAAAAGTGACAAATAAAGTTGAACTGTATGCTAGAAAAAAGGAGCCAAACTTGACTCATTAAATGCAACATGACAACTTGACAAATCCTATATTTGAATCCATAACATGATGATCCTTGGACCTTGACTCCATAATTCAATGTGAATGATCTGGCATAGCTGATGGTGAACAAAATGTTGATTCATGAGCTGACTAGCTCCCTATCACAATTGCGCAACATGCTCGATGCGCAACAGAAAGCTTCTGAAAATGTGTAACGAACTTGCGCAACGAGGACTCTTTCACTTTTTATTTAGTTGAGTGATCACTGCAAGATGTTTAGCACTGGTCATTCCAATTTTCCAGATGCTGCTGCTAATTTTCAAATACAATCATAAAAGATAAACTAAAATAAACAAGTTGCAAAGTGTCTCGAGTTGTAGGTGTTGCTGGAGTTGGAATGATATTTCTTAATATCTTGGCTGCCAAGTGTTCATTTGATTACCATGTGTACCTCAATTGCTGGAATAAGATCAAGAACTGCTAATTTTGAGCCATAAGATATGAAGTTGATTGACTGCCCTTTGTCCCCTTACTGTTGCCAAGAAATTAGGAATTGTTTGATCACATGCCCTGCTGGAAATAATCTTAATTTCGAGCTGATCTTCTACCACAAAATATGGTAAGAAACTCGAGCCCTCGAGCCCACCTTTAACTGTTGAATTTGTGGAAACAAATAAAGCCTCCAATTGTTCAATCGTATTGCATATGCAACCAAAACAAGTATATTGTCATTTGGAGAATCTTGACATTTGTTGAATTGAACTTGATTACAATCATTTCTGTAACCCTTATTTTGGAACCTTGATTTAAAATAATGTGTGAGTTCTGTCTGTTGGGCGTTAGTGTTTGATTAAAATGTTATTTTTATTCCATATTCCTTAAAAAAACAAAAAAAAAACAATGATAGTCGCCTTGTTTCCAAACAAAAAATATTGTATGTATAATACCCTGCCAAGGAAACTGCAAACGATATGCTCTTCCTTCCAAAATTTCCAAAACGTTAGTCCCCTCATCCATCAAATCTACCTTTTTCAAAACAAGGAAATCAATTAAGATTAAATTTACTTTGAGGAACCAATTTACTAGTTTTTACGACAGCTTGCCAGAGATGAGATTAATTTGTTCTCTGTAGAGAGTTAATCGCTCCTACAACTGGCACTTGGGTGCAATTTTTTTTCTTTATTCTCCTCAACGATTTTTCAATGGAAGGAAAACCCTTGACGTTGTCTCCATTTTTCTCCTGTAGCGTTTGGCAATTCAAACCCTTGCTACTTCTTTCCTGGTTTGCACCTCTCTTGTTCCAATCCACTTCTATCGAGGAAAACTAGATAAATAGCATTTGGGACCTGCAAATTTCCCTGCTCACTTATATTTGATATATACAATCTCTCCAACAATTGCATGTTCTTTATTTGACACCGGGGAATGATGCTTGCATCTATTTGATAGACGGGCACTCAAAATTTCGACATGTTGCCTAGCAGTTAACAGGATTGGCACTTGGATTTCTTAACTGTATCAAGTGATATCCCACATCCATAAAGGAAAACAAATTTAAAACGTTTGTATATACAACATTTGTATGCCATCAAAATGTGTAGTGCAATGCTAATGCCTGTTTTGAGCTCCTACATGGATTGGCACTTGGTCTTGGCCTAGGCGTTGGTCAATGAAGCTTTTGTCG
The DNA here is from genome assembly GCA_032191745.1 of Picea mariana. Lineage (NCBI taxonomy): Eukaryota > Viridiplantae > Streptophyta > Pinopsida > Pinales > Pinaceae > Picea > Picea mariana. Next base: position 59,870 of record JASDQU010010530.1, on the reverse strand, counting down.
TTATTGTATTGGAGCTTGGTCTTATGTGTTGGGTTCCCGATGCTTAGTTTGGAAATTGGGCCTTGCGCCTAAATTTTCTATAAAATATAATTAAAACACCATCTAAAGAACTTGAGAGCATGATTGGTTTTAAATAACTAATGTTTTGATTGCCAAACTTTGTAGGTTTTTGCCCCAACTTCCATTTTTTTTTTTGTCGTTGATGAAACTGATGTTAACAATAAGTTTCTCAATGCTACAAACTGGCCAATGTGTCAGAAGCACTACAAAATCACCCATAAATTTATGTAAAATTTATAGGGTGATAACAAGCCCACATCCAATTTACGAGAAATTTGGTTCTGGAACATTTAAACTAAGAATATTGGAGGGAGACGAGGAGGAGCTCCATGTCAATGGTCAAATACTCAAATGATATTTCTCCTAATCTCCCCTGGTGGTGTAGTCTTGTACATAATAGGATCCTTTTTCATTTTTTTCTAGAATAAAACTTTGTTTTTGCTTTTATTTTAACACTTCTTTTTTTCTACCACCATCAAGCTCTTATTAGTCCCTTTTGCATTCGAATTATTGAAGTTTTTTTTTAGGCTTAGCAAGAACCTTGTAGGTGAATGATTGATCAGGTACTCATTTTAATCATGGAATGTCTTGTATTTGGTTTTAAAGTTTAATCTGAATTATGGTTATACTTTAAAGGGAGAATTCATCAGTCTTTGTTTGAAAAGATCACCAATTGTACATAACATGTGAGTAATCCACTAGAGTCGATAGGAAGTTGATTAACCATGGTACTATTCTCATATTCTTCTCATTGTTCAACCAACATGATACAATAACAGTTCTTGTGTCTTCGGGATAATTCTTGTGAAGCCTCCCTGTCCCACATCTTAACCTTAAGGAAAATATGTTGGAAAAGAACCCATGATGATAAATATCGATTGTGACCTGATTATCAAAGTAACTCATGTATCACCCCACTTCCTTCACACCCTACATGTTAATGCATATCTTTAACCAAAATTTACAAGGGTGGACACATACTGAAACAACAAGGAAGTTGCAAGCACTTTGTTAGTGTGGGAAGTATAAGTAAACCCATCCGAGCTATGGACGCTCATTGTAAGTGGGGCTATGCTTGTATGATACCAAGGAAACTTTGGTGGGGCTATGGATGCTCACTAACAGCGAAGCAATGACGGGAAAAAGGAGATGAGGAATACAATGTGGTCCTAAAATAGTCAAATACCAACTCCCATGGTGTTCTCCTCCTCCCATATTCTCTAAATAAATTAAAGTTTCCCATCTTTAATACTCACCCTTGAATTATCTTGAGGATCACTAGACATAGTAACGATATCCTCTTCTTTTCTATAGAGAAATTTGTTTTTTTGTGGGGTCCAAAACATTGGTTAACCTGTGACTTTGGTGACAAATCCTACAACCTGGAGGAAGCATTATCTAGTGGTTATTTTGAGGCAAAGATAATTGGTTCTCCCATGCAAGTTACCATTTGTTGCGAGAACACAACAACCCCACCAAAACTATCTGTTTTGGTGGAGGACCATACCACCAAATTTTAACCCCACTTCCTTCACACCCTACATGCTAATGCATATCTTTAACCAAAATCTATAAGGGTGGACACATACTGAAACAACAAGAAAGTTGAAAGAACTTTGTTAGTGTGGGAAGTATAAGTAAACTCATCGTAGCTATGGACACTCACTGGAAGCAGGGATATGCTTGTATGATACCAAGGAAACTTTGTTGAGCTTATGGATGCTCGTTGGCCGCAAAGAAATGTCAGGAAAAAGGAGATGAGGAATACAATGTGGTCTTAAAATAGTCAAATACCAACTCCCATGGTGTTCTCCTCCTCCCATATTCTCTAAATAAATTAAATTTTCCCATCTTTAATGCTCACCCTTGAATTATCCCGAGTATCACCAGACATAGTAATGATATCCTCATCTTTTCTATAGATAAATTTTTTTTTTTGTGGGGTCCAAAACATTGGTTAACCCGTGACTTTGGTTACAAATCCTACGACCTGAAGGAAGCGTTATCTAATGGTTATTTTGAGGCAAAAATAATTGGTTCTCCCATGCAAGTTGCCATTTTTTGTGAGAACAAAACAACCCCATCAAAACTATTTGTTTTGATGGTGGACCATACTACCAAATTTTTCTACAGGGAACTACTCTTTAATAACTTGTTTATTTGTTCACCTACAACCTCAATCTCGTGCATATGGCCATATAAAACAAAACGAATAAGATTTTCACTAGCCTTCGAGTTCATCATCCTGGACCCTTTGTACATTGGTGTTCCTTCTTCCTGATCTATGTGCCCCTCACTTCAAAATCATAACGATGATGCATCATAGCATCGTTGTTGGGAGAAAATAGTGGTTGAAACAATTTCTCATGGGTTCATCTCGCATCACAGACGGCGATCCCCTTTTCGCAAATCCATGTCATAGTCCAAGAGGCTCGACGGGATTGGATCTTGTATCCAAGTCAACATGATTACTCGTGTGGGTCATATCTCTTGGTCATTTTATAAGACCACCCTTGTACCCACACATGGCAGGCTATTGTTGGTTGGTCCTTTTTGGCGAATCCTTATCATCGTTGGTAAAAATCTTAGTGCACATTTACTATTTCCCTACACATCGTCGACGATGACGTTGTTCCTTCAAATCATCAATGACCAAAGATTTAGTCCATCCTATGGATGAGATCAACTGAGTGATCGTAGAACCATTTCATGATTGTTGATCTCATGCTTATCCTTTACCTCGCCCATATGGTTACTTAACGTCCTATCACTATAATTAAAAAGAGGATTTGTATTGAGTGCTTGGATTTGTGAGCATTAAAAGTTATTACGAATCGTTAATTATTCTCATTAATATTTAATGATGTGTTTGAGAGTTGTTGTCGTCGAAGGATTGTTCACGATCATGTTCAACATATATTACCACCACAAAGTACCAACAACGACATCATGTCAACGATCTTGTCCTTTCATTAGCCCCGCTATCTTGTTGATATAGTTAATGGTCATAACCTTTGAACCTCCTGCGACTACATTCATATCACTGCATACTCTTCTAATTGAGTCTAAGTTGTAACACACTTATTCATTAATTTCACTCAATATTGGACTTAATTGAGTCTAAACATTA
>JASDQU010010530.1:36010-48367 GCA_032191745.1 Picea mariana | reverse complement strand
GTCCAGTCCCAGTTAAGCTCTTGTTCACAATCTTTACCAAAATTTCTTCCGAAAATCCAGCAATTTTATCAAACTGTCTAGGGATCACAGCAAAAGCCGAATCGCAGCGAGAAAGTAGAAACTCTAAAACATTCGTAGTTCGAAGCCGAAAAGAACACACAAGACAGCTGCAAGCCTAAGGCCTAGCGACTCCCTAGCAAAGAGCACCAGCGGAACACAAAACGCCAGTGAAATTGAGCGCAAGCTTTAGTAAATATCTGTTTCGGAAAACGCCGAAACCTCTTAGAGTTCGCCGCCATAGATATATCCCGGCACGAATGCACGAAATTGAACCAAAATGCAACAAGATTGTGCAAAACGAGAACGGAAAAAGAGCTATAGCGTTCTCCGAACGCCAAGGAAAAAGGTATGCCGACTCAAAATATCGCCAGGATTGCAAAACGGCTCAAAATTTGGAGAAGTTGTAGCAATCGGTCCCCGATTCAGCAATCCCCCTCCCCTTCTCTCGTTGTCTTGCGAGGGGCATGAGAACAGACAGACCTAGAACCGACGTCATTCTCCCCATCGTACGGTCCAGATCGTTTTGACTGCTTCTCGGTTCTTTCCGCCGTCCGACCGCTAACTAGGGGCCTAAAATTCGTGGCAAACCCGTTCACGGAAATCAAGTTATTTAGTCACGGTGGAGCCACGTCAACAAAATGGACACGGCTGAGCCACGTCAATAAGGTCGGTATTCGTACCGTTTTTCACTCCGCGTTTTTCTCGTTGTAAATTAGTTAAAAGATTAAACATCTTTTGGATCCATTATGGAACACTTTCCACGCAAGCAGAATACTTAGAAGACTCACGGTACAGAATAATGTAGCTTTCAACTTTTTTTTATTAAATTTTGTCTTATATACTTAAAAGATTATAAGACAAAATTAAAGGTGAGAAGACTCACGGTACAGAATAATGTAACTTTCTAAACTTATTTTTATTAAATTTTGTCATATATACTTAAAAGATTATAAGAGATAGTGACGTATTTTGTCAGTTTGATTTTAATTTGAATATTTGTAAGATGATTGTTATTTTTTACACTAAAATTCAATTCCTGTAAATTAATTTTATGATATTCTATTCTTTAGATTGGAAGGAAAAAATGTTTTTATGATTTTTTATAAAATAATTAATTAATTTAAAACAATATTTATTTTCTTTTAAATTAATCTAATGAAAAAATGTTTTTATGATTTTTTATAAAATAGTTAATTAATTTAAAATAATAATATTTTGCGAGGGCAAGAGAACAGACAGACCTAGAACTGACGTCATTTTCCGCATCGTACGGCTCAGATCGTCTTGACTGTCTCTTGCTTCTCTCCGTCGTCCGATGGCTGACTAGGCGAGCCCTAAAATTCGTGGCAAACACGTTCACGGAAATAAAGTTATTCGTCATGGTGGAGCCACGTCAATAAGGTCGGTATTCGTGTTACTTAACTGTCACTCGGATGGTTCTGTTTTTCTCTACGCTTTTATCTCGTGGTAAATTAGTTAAATATTTTTAGGATCCATTATGGAACACTTTCCACGCAAGCAGAATAAAAAAATAAAGGTGAGCTGACTAACGGTACAGAATAAAGTAACTTTCGAAGGTTTCTTTTTTATCATTATTTAATCATTTTTGTCTTATATACTTGATAGATTATAAGAGATAGTGATGCATTCTGTCAATTTGATTTTAATTTGAATAATTGAGAAGAATGATGGTTATTTTCTCCACAGAATTTAATTTCTGCTAATTAATCTTTTATTTTTTTAAACTAAAAAAAATGATGTTGATAATTTAAAAAAAAATAGTTTATTAATTTATAATGATATTTATTTTGAATTTTTTTAAATGTTTTTAAGTAATTATTTCCCTCTTGAATTTTTTATTTTTTATTTTGTTAAAAAATAATATTAATTAATTTAATTATTTTAATTCATCAAATTATAATGTTCTTAGAATGTTTTTTAATATATATTTTTTTAATTTTCAAATATGAAAATAAAATTTTAAAGTAAATTAAGTATTTTTTTCTTTTTTAAATTTGATAAATCAATTAATACTCTCTATCATACGCCTAACCAGAGTCCTTGAGTCTAACTCAAAACTGCAACCTACAAAAAATACCAAATACCAAAAAACTAAAACAAAGCATACATATTAGTCATTTGTTGGGTGGGACTCATCATGCGCTGTCGCTGCTCAACAAGCAGCTCCATTGCAGTTTGCCAATGGGAAGAGGCATTCTGCAGACTAATTTGGAGAGAATTGACTAAGTTTTCCAGGGCCTTGTGCTCTTCCTCCTGGAGCTCACGTCTCCATATTGCAACACCTAATCTCCTATTTTTGATGCTGCCAACTAAACCACCTTCCAACTGCGCTTTTGCTGAGAACACTATCCACAAATGACCTACTGGAGAAAGAGTGTTAGGCTCTACTTGTAATGTTTCTTCCAATTTACTACCACCCGAAATCATAATGAATGCCTCATTCATAAGATCTGTTGTGTCATCTTGGATTCTTATGTTGGGTTGCCACCCTAGATGGTGGAGTAGTTTCAACCTCCCTTGTCTCCAACCAGAATGAACTTCAAGCATGCGATAAGACCAGTGCCAAGTGAGACTATCATTGTGAGGAGTGGATGAAATAATCCTGAGAAATGGTGACTCCAAATGGGTACAACAACGTACCAAATCCGTAAACGAAACCCTTGCAAACACCTTTGAATTTGACTAGGAGAGAATGGATGTAGAGGATTGCTTGTGCGAATCAACAGTTGAGGTCGATAGTGCATGGGTTAAATGAATATTGTTTCCACCTGGCGGCGTCCCAATCCAAAACATGCTCCTATCTCCTTTGCCATGTGTCATCCCCGGCCTCAACCTTGGGCAATAACCTGAATGCCAGTTATAATATATGTCAAAGTTAGCTTTTGGGCTACCTTTGCGTCTCAAATAGCCAATCTCTCTTCCCATCGTGACCATAATTAAGGGATATAGTGAAGAGTTTCATGACCGTCGATTTGTAATGTTCCCGGAGAGTCTCATATGGCTAGGTTAGCAAAAGAATCAACCTTGGCCTTGTTAATTCTAAGTACATGAAAACATTGAAGCGATTGAAAAGACTCCGACTCCTCAAGTGCTCTCACTATGATGCTTTTGAGCTTCATATCCCGTGGGGGGGTATTTTTCTAATCTGGTTGAAGATGACCCTAGAATCTCCTATAATAGAAATATCTTCAATTCTTAATCTATTTGCTAAGCCATCCGAGTTTGTCTCCTCCATGGCCCCAAGGATGGGAACTATCATCGGTATTATGAATGTGGTTCGTGGTGGATTACTCACCAACACCTGGAGATGTAGTGTCAACCAAGAGGTGGCCAATGTTCCTTCTAACAAAACCCATCCTTCACTTGCGACTTTATACTATAGAAATTGTTGCAACAAAAACAATAAGGACTTCCTCCTTTCACTTTAGTGTAGGAGTACCACCTGCTTCTTGTTGAAATTTTTCTTAAGCAGTTAACAATAGTCAATATTCTTTAGTGTTGTTTAAATTTATTCATGAGAACATTAATTGTAGCATAAGGATCACTAAAAGAAAATACATTCACAGTGTACACAAGAATTTATATTGGGAAACCCTCATGGGGAAGAAAACCCAACAAAAATTATTCAATATAGATTCATCAACCAAGTACAATGTCAATAAAATGCTTTGAGAGAGAGAGAGAGAGAGAGAGAGAGAGAGAGAGAACAAAACACTAATTGTTGTCCTTTAATTGAGCTCAGACTTATCTCCATAAGAGAACTCAGATCTGTACCCATTATGAATTCAAGACTGTACCTTTCTTCGTCTTCTAATCCACTACAATTCTTCCCTCTCCTCTAGCTAGCAAATGCCACACATCCTGCCCAAATTCAACCTCAGATATAGGCTCTTCACTCTCTCAAAAACGTGCCAAAGATCGACCTTAGAAGATGTCTCAGAAATGGCTTGGTCGTGATGCTGATTTGGCATCAGAACAGGCTGTACGTTTTCCTCAGACTCGACCCTGCACTTGCTGTAGATGTGCCTCAGAAAGGGCTTGGCCCTGCTACTATTTTGGCCTCAGAATAGGCCGAACTTTTGCCTCAGACTTGGCCTCGGTCTACCTTAGATTCAGCCTCCGAGTTGTTGCCTTAGATCCAAGTTTTTATGCCTCATATGTGTGTGATATGTATGATGAGGGGCGCCTCCCCTCCTATTTATATAGGTTAGGTCACCCTAGGTTAGGGACTACCTCACTTAGGTTACGACCTAACTTAGGTTAGGGTTGACCTCACACATGTCAATTTATTATAATAATCCAATGGAGCCGATTTTTCCAATATTCTTTCATATTATTTTGTTTACCACTTTCTAATGGAGCCGAATTTACAATTATTCTTTTAGGGTTTGCACATAATTAAATATAATGAGAATATCCTTTGTAGCTTCCCAAACTTCAACACTCCCTCTCATCAAGGAGGGTATTCTTAGGGCACACACATCCACATAGGTCCTTCTCGACTTGACTTGTTGACATCCACTCGGGATCTATACATCACAAAAATATTTGTAACCTCATATATATATGGAGGATAATTTCATGGGATGTGATCATCTAGTTCTCCTTAACCATGGTCAAATGCTAGAGTTATTTCTCTTAGGGGTGGTTAGTCCCTAAGGAATACTCATATCTCATCTTGAAGACCCAGAAGAACTTTTTCACATCACCTTGTCTTTGACTTTTTCTTTGACACACAAAGCTCACGAGACTTATCTTAGCTTTTTCTTTGACACACAAAGCTCACAAGACTTGTAGCAGCAGCTTGTGTCTCTTTCCTTAACTTACAAGGATTTTATCCAAGTCTCGAGTCAGCCTTGACATACAAGGTAGTCTTGGAGAATTTCTCATGATGCTACAAACTTTAACACTTCCTTTCAGCAAGGGATACATTCTCTTCCATACCAAGCTTGTCCCGGAAGTACAAAAATTTTCTAGAGGACATAGGCTTAGTCAATATATCTTCTATCTTCTCATCAATATGAATGCACTGCAATTTGATGGCATGTCTTTGGACCATGTCTCTGATGAAGTGATATTTCATCTCAATATGATTTTATCTGTCATGGAAGACTGGGTTTTCTATGATCTTCAAACATATATGGTTATCACAATGGATAACAGTTGTTTCTAACTTCTCTTAAAATAACCCAGACAAAATATTTCTCGGCCATACTGCTTCTCTGCTAGCATCACTGCTTGCCATATACTCTACTTCTTTTGTACTTTGTGCTATGGAGCCCTGTTTCCTGCTAGACCAAGAGATCATAGCTAAACCTAAGCTAAAACAGTATCTAAAAATACTCTTCCGGTCCAATGAGCTCCCAACCCATTCTGAATCAACATAACCATGAAGCAACACTCCTCCATTGGAAGTGTATCTAAATCCATATGCAATGGACCCTCTCAAATATCTAAGCATGTGTTTGGAAATAACCCAATGCATGTGTCTTGGCTCAGAAATGAACTGACTCAAGGCGCTTACAACAAAGCATATATCTAACCTTGTATGGATCAAATACATCAAAGATCCAATAAGATGCATGTACATAGATGGGTCCACCAAGTCTGATTCAGAATTTGACTCATGCAACTTCTTTAAGTTATATGCCATGGGTGTAGACATGGATTTACAATATAACATACCAAATTTGCGTAGTATATCAACTATATATTTTCCTTGAGAACGAAAAATTCCATCTGTTGTTTTCCACACTTCCAGACCAAGGAATTAATGCATGAGTCCAATGTATTTCATTTAAAATTCAGAATTGATCTTCCTCTTACACTAGGCTATCAGGTGTTCCTCTCCTGTAAGGAACAAATCATCAACATATAAAACCAAAATTAGGGGATGAATTTCTATTGAAATACAGGTTGGGATCAACTTCACTCTTGGAGAAACCTAAGCTCTGAAGATAACTGGCAATTCTCACATACCAAGCCCTTGGTGCATGTTTCATCCCATATAGTGATTTCCTTAATTTTAACACATATGATTATTTTCTATGAACCACGAAGCCCTCTGGTTGTTCTAAATACACTTCTTCCTCAACTTGGCCATTGAGGAATGTTTTCTTTACATCCATCTGGTGAAGTTTCCAACCCAGAGCTGAAGCAAGGGAGATAATGGTTCTGATGGAAGTATACCTTGCAACTAGTGAAAATGTCTCATCAAAACCTATCCCTTCCTTTTGAGAAAAGCCACAAGCCACAAATATGGCTTTGTATTTTTCAATACTCCCATCAACTTGATGCTTGATCTTGTAGATCCACTTAGAAGTAACCACAGATTTTCCTTCTGGTCTTGGTACCACTTCCCACACATCATTCTTCATGATGGATTGATATTCTTCCACCATGAGATCTCTCCATACTTTTTGCTTAGCAACATCCTTATAGATGGTGAGTTATACATCACTAATCTGAGCCATAAGAGACACATAACCTGAATACCTTTGAGGTATTTTACTCTCTCTAAATGTCCCTGAAGGAGCAACATGTTTTTCCACCTCTCATAGAATTTCTCTACACTAGGAAGGATTCCTCTTAGCAGAAGGTGCCTCTAGAGGTCTCTCTATATGTTCTATTGGATCCATAGTATCAAACTGATCTCATGGATCTTCATATTCCTCCCTTTGATCATATGAACTAAAGGAATCTAGGTCTGAAATATGTACCTGAGGATATTTAGGCTCCTCCATCTCTCTATCCAGTTGCAACTCTTTAGATCGCTTAAATGCAGCGTATTCATGAAATGTTACATCCCTGCTTACCTCAATATGTCTTTGACCTGGAACATAGATCCCGTAGGCATTTGATGTTTCACTCTACCCAACAAAAATTTCGTTCTTCCTTGAAGGCTCCATCATAGTTCTCTTCTCTTTCGACACATGCATGAAAACTGGACATTCGAAAATCTTCAAGTGTCCCACTTCTAGATTTTCTTCAGTAAATGCTCCTTCTGGAGTATTTTCCCCCATAATATCATTAAGACTTCTATTCTGAATATAAACTACAGTGCTTGTGAATTCTCCTCCTAGTGATGTGGGAAGGTCTTGATCACACGCCATAGATTTTGCTACCTCACAGATTGTTCTTTTCTTTCTCTCAGCAATCCTATTCTGTTGGGGGTTGTAGGGAACAATCAATTGTCTCTTGATTCCCGCTTCTTTACACAAGTCATCAAAATGATGAGACTTAAATGACCCACCATTGTCAGTCCTCAAAGCACATATGTGTTTTCTAGAAATGTGCTGAAAGATTCACTCTTTGCTTTTAGAAAATAGATCCATGATTTCCTAGAGAAGTCATCTATGAAAATCTCATAATAAAGAAACCCACTTAGGGAATGCATTGGCGTAGGCCCACATAGGTCTGAATGTATTAAATCCAAAATTCCTTTAGACCTTTTGTTACTGTTAGGAAAGAACTTCTTTGTGTTTTTACCAAGAACACAACCTCTTCAGATACCATCACATTAAAAATGAAAAACATGCATTCATGTTAACATTTTATCTAGTCTGGGGAGCACTTTGTAGTGAAGATGTACAAACCTCCGATGCCACAACTCAAATGGACTAATTGTATCATGAACCAATGATTAGATATGTCCTAGAATCTTGTAGAGAGCTCCCTCTCTAATTCCAATGACAATTGTTGAACTAGTTTCTCCATTCTTAGGCCATAAAAGAGTTTTCTTGTCCATAAAGGTCACCCTATAACCTTTATCTTCCAGGACTGCAAACGAAATAAGATTCTTCTTTAAACCAGGAATGTACAGGATCTTCTCAATGTATAACTCACCTCCAGATTCTAGTTGAAAAGATGTTGAGCCAATTCCTTTGATTGCATAGCTACCATCATCTCTGAGTTCTACATGAGAAGATAATTTATTCTTCTTGAAGTTGGAAAGGGATCCTTTATTTCCTTACATGTGTCTGGAAGCTCCACTATCCACCAACCATGATTCAACACTGTTTGAAAGAGAACCAGAGAGTGCTAAAATAAGATAGTATTCCCTCATGGTCTCTTGTTTATTGGAAGCTCCCTTAGTCTTTTGAGACTTATCTTCTGCAGTAATAGAAACATGATATTTACCCTTGTTTCCTTTTCTAATATTTGGACAATCTCTGGAAAAGTTCCCCTTCTTTTAATAGTTGTAGCACTTTACTCGTGTTATATCAAAATATTTTCCTTTGAAGCCACCTATGCCTTTCTCCTTTTGAGGAGGAAACTTCTTCTAAGAAGTAAATATTTTCCATCTCTTTGTCCTTGCTGTTATAGGATTCCGAAGTGGTGATACAATGAATACCCCCTCTAGATATAGAACTTGGAGTTGAATGCAAATCCAAATGAACACCTCAATGTACTATTGTAATGTCTTCCTAGGTTCTTGACAGGGATGATACCATCTGGATAGTAGATTTGTGAGGTGGCTTGGATGGAAAAAATGCTATTGGAGGCCGTCAAATAAAACCTCCCAATAGGTCCACACAATATGAAGAAATATTAAAGAACTCATGCACATAGTCGGAGGAATGAAAAGACGCATTTACATGAGTACACTCAATACACTCAAGTCAAAATAGAAATATTGAAAAGAGGATGAGATCCTTAAGTGATAGATGTTGAGTTGAAATTTTTTTGTAAGGTGGGTGCATCCTCCTTAGGGAGGAAACCTAGGCTATCTCTCTTGAAGTATGTGTTGTGTGTTACCTTGTTTAGGAGTGCATTCTAAGGGAACACTATTCTCATTATCTCTATATCATTTTGATAGTGAAAAAAATGTGAATCTCAAAGATGATAGCAAGGATTTATATTTATGGTGATATATGGGCCATTTATTAAACTATTTGTTTTACACAAAAAAAATAGAATATGTTATTTTGTTGAACTAGAGATATAATTCAAAAATATAAAATAGCAAGCCGATACAAATAGAAACATATAAATAAGAAAAAAGAATCAAACTTAGTACAAGAAACTTCAAAATTGGAACTCACTTTTTTCCTGCCATGTGATTTATCAATATTGTTGTCAATGTTCATTAAATCAATCGCTAACTCAAGCAAGAATTCTATATTTCCAATCCCTCAAAATAATCCTTTCTGCACATTGAACATTGGAAAACATCAATGTTAAGGGAGAACATAAAATGCCACATCAAATTACATTCAATAATCTCTAAAAACACTATCATTATATGGATAATAGGAATACCTTAATGAGATCCTCTTGGTTTCAAGAATAATTTATTCTCTACTAAATGGGGCCAACCACGTGAAGGTGGAAGCTCATTTGGCCCCTCTCCCCCCCTCACATCACTCTCAATTCCCCATATCCAATCATGCATATTAATTTAAACAAAAAATGTATAGCTAATAATTTATATTAATAAATTTTGTCCTCAAAATATTTACAATCAATTCCTTTTTGGTTTCTTCCTTTTAATAAAATTCTTCAATACATCATCACTACTAACATTGTCTTCAACCCCTTCAGTTGTTGGACCCTTTTCTGGTCATGTTGCATTACTATGCGTCGTCTCTACCATTTCACTACTTCTAGTAATACAACGCACTACTAAACATTGTTGCACTACATGGGAATCCACTAGAACAACAAAACGCGTTAAAATTACATGGTTAGTTATTTTAATTCATATTTGTCTTTCATTAATTCAAATATCATGACTCTGATTTTTACCTAGAGGAGTAGTCGACAATATTGGTTGGGTTGTCGTCAGTTCCTCTCCTCTATGAGCACTGACATCATCTACATACTCTTCCATTCAAACAAGAAACGTTATAAGTACACCATTTGCAACTAAATATTACTAATCATCAAAATATATAATTGATTTTAAATACACATACAGTGATGGGTTTGCACACCACCAAAATCATGGGGTTTCTGTCTAGTACCACTGTTGAATGAAGTAGGGTTGCTTTCATACTTAGAAAAAATAGACACATTAATTGATGTGATAAATCAACCATCTATATATGTACTTACAAGTAATGAACAATTACAGTCTTGTCATTTTAATTACCATCTTGACTGAAGGGTTAGTCGATTGTGTTTTCCCCAATATTTTTCAATGTTCAACCACTACTTGAAAGTTGAACTTGAAGCCGATATTCATGTCTTCTTCAGTGGCCACATTGTTGAATGTATCCCACTGCATTACATAATACGATGAATTTTTATTATTGGATGAAATTCAAAAATAAATTGTATGATGCTATGAATAATATGGTAAAATTATTCGATACTTAGAATTCAATCTTTTAATCTTAGGTAGCCACCTTGTCCAATTTTTTGTTTCCCATGTTTACCCAGTCTTTCCTTGGTGGATTTTGACGTGTCTAGGAGCCTACGAAAAGTTTCAAATATGTACTTAGACAACATAATTTTTTATATAGATCAACTAAAGAAAGTTCAACATATTCAATTCAAAATATCATTTACCTTATAGGGCCAAGGGGTGTCTTCCCTTCATGTCTCAATGCAATCTCCTTTGCATCCTCTAGTACATTCTTCCATTCCCTCTTGGGAATGATGACAGGATGATCATACTTAGGGTTTTTTACCAATTGAGTCATATATTGATCTATGACATATTTCAAATATGTACTCTCCTTCGAGGTGATATATTTTTTCTTGAACGAATCACTAAACATGCCGACCAAATGGTTAATAAGTTTGTCTTTCAATTATTTTTCTGGGAATTCCACCGTGTGTGAATGGTGGGCCCAAAAATCTTTAAGGCCTTGTCATGCAAAGTCCTGTAAAAAATGTTGTTTTCTACAAAAAGATATGATAATTGGTTGAAAATAATTTGAAAGATGTAGGTTTCAAATTTAAACAATAGGAATTAACTAAGATATTAATAACTACCTGAGACTTGTGGCATCTTCAAGGGTACCAAGTTTTTGTCCATCAAAATTTTTACCAATACTATTCTTGTGCTTTGAACACATGTTTCTCTAGGGTAGCAGTGCGTAGATTCTTCTTCATGAGATTCACCATCTACTACACCATCATGTGTTCCATGGTATGGCATGAACGGTGGGGGTGTGTCATGGGCCCTGGGAGATGCAGTCATCTAAAACACATATAGAGGTTCAAATAGGCTTGAGTGTATGTGGCTCGTTCTAGGGTGTTGTGGGTTTTGTGCACCACTTCTACCAACAACATCCCCACGACCAGGATATTGAATTGGTTCCAAATATTAATGTATAAAGAAAATGTTTTTAGTTTAGCTCAGATAAACATATGAAGCAGAAATTCATAAATTAATATATGTCATAAATAATCTATTTTAAAAATGGCACTTACTACATATTGATATATAGTCTGCTCTAACTCTCTCATCCCTTCTGTCATCTTCTCTGTAGGATTGCAACTAGCCAATTAAAGGAGTTCTTTGTTTTCATTTTGTAGGCCCTTTCTAATTGTTTCAATTGGGTTGAAGGAATCATATATTTCATCACCCTAATCACCGTGCTATGGTGTGCTCATCTAGATCAACAAATAAACAATTTAATTGAATGATTTTCAACAATAATTCATATGAAAATCATCGTTTTACTTGTTGGAAGATGGTTGTTGCCTTCCCACGATCACCCTGCCACATGTCAATTTTTTTTCATGTCTATGCGGTACAAGATACCATTTTTCAACCTACAATACAAGTATGGATTTCAAGCTACAATACGAATGACCACACAAATATCTCATAAAGAAAGGTTGCATACAAGTTGGAAATCAATGAGTATACCTTATATATTTCCAACAGAAATAAAGCACGTGAACCTAAAATTTTAGAGAAGATGAGGAGACAAGATATACAACTATGAAAATAAGTGTGAATATTCTCATAACCTTAATAAAATATTGTTCATTAAGAAAATAACTGGGAAATCACACATACATGAGAATTAATTAATTTAGGAGAGATCTACGATTCACACAATTTCGTATGTTCTAGAATTTACACTGAATATACCTTTGGAAGTTGATTCACATATATGAGAGTCAGATTGTAACCATCAGGAACAAGCATCAAAAGGTTGTCAAATATGAGTTCAAGCAAAGGATACACTAAGACTGCTCATTGGAAAGTTGGGAGGACAATTTGAATTCATCCCTTTCTATGTTGATCTAACCTGAATGGAAAATGTACTTTATGGTTCTAGTGTAATTGGAATAACACTGTTGGAATTTAGTAGA
>JASDQU010010530.1:19821-34530 GCA_032191745.1 Picea mariana | reverse complement strand
TGTCTTCTAATCCACTACAATTCTTCCCTCTCCTCTAGCTAGCAAATGACACACATCCTGCCCAAATTCAACCTCATATATAGGATCTTCACTCTCTCAAAAACGTGCCAAAGATCGACCTTAGAATATGTCTTAGAAATGGCTCGGTCATGTTGTTGATTGGGCATTAGAACAAGCCGAACGTTTTCCTCAGACTCGACCCTGCACCTGCTGTAGATGTGCCTCAGAAAGGGCTTGGCCCTGCTACTATTTTGGCCTCAGAATAGGTCGAACTTTTGCCTCAGACTTGGCCTCAGTCTACCTTAGATTCGGCCTCCGAGTTGTTGCCTCAGATCCAAGTTTCTATGCCTCATATGTGTGTGATATGTATGATGAGGGGCACCTCCCCTCCTATTTATATAGGTTAGGTCACCCTAGGTTAGGGACTACCTCACTTAGGTTAGGGTTGACCTCACACATGTCAATTTATTATAATAATCCAATTGAGTCGACTTTTCCAATATTCTTTCATATTATTTTGTTTACCACTTTCTAATGGAGCCGACTTTACAATTATTCTTTTAGGGTTTGCACATAATTAAACATAATGAGAATATCCTTTGTAGCTTCCCAAACTTCAACACTCCCTCTCATCAAGGAGGGTATTCTTAGGGCACACACATCCACATAGGTCCTTCTTGACTTGACTTGTTGACATCCACTCGGGATCTATACATCACAAAAATATTTGTAACCTCATATATATAAGGAGGATAATTTCATGGATGTGATCATCTATTTCTTCTTAACCATGGTCAAATGCTAGAGTTATTTCTCTTAGGGGTGGTTAGTCCCTAAGGAATACTCATACCTCATCTTGAAGACCCGGGAGAAATTTTTCACATCACCTTGTCTTTGACTTTTTCTTTGACACACAAAGCTCACAAGACTTATCTTAGCTTTTTCTTTGACACACAAAGCTCACAAGACTTGTAGCAGCATCTTGTGTCTCTTTCCTTGACTTACAAGGATTTTGTCCAAGTCTTGAGTCAACCTTGACATACAAGGTAGTCTTGGAGAATTTCTCATGATGCTACAAACTTTAATACTTCCTTTCAGTGAGGGATACATTCTCTGCCATACCAAGCTTGTTCCGGAAGTACAAAAATTTTCCAGAGGACATAGGCTTAGTCAATATATCTTCTATCTGCTCATCAATATGAATGTACTGCAATTTGATGACATGTCTTTGGACCATGTCTCTGATGAAGTGATATTTCATCTCAATATGATTTTATTTGTCATGGAAGACCAATTTTTCTATGAGCTTCAAACATATATGGTTATAACAATGGATAACAGTTGTTTCTAACTTCTCTTAAAATAACCCAGACAAAATATTTCTCGGCCATACTGCTTCTCTGCTAGCATCACTGCTTGCCATATACTCTACTTCTGTTGTACTTTGTGCTATGGAGCCCTGTTTCCTGCTAGACCAAGAGATCATAGCTAAACCTAAGATAAAATAGTGTCTGAAAGTACTCTTCCGGTCTAATGAGCTCCCAACCCATTCTAAATCAACATAACCATGAAGCAACACTCCTCCATTGGAAGTGTATCTAAATCCATATGCAATGGACCCTCTCAAATATCTAAGCACGTGTTTGGAAATAACCCAATGCATGTGTCTTGGCTCAGAAATGAACTGACTCAAGGCGCTTACAACAAAGCATATATCTAACCTTGTATGGATCAAATACATCAAAGATCCAATAAGATGCATGTACATAGATGGGTCCACCAAGTCTGATCCAGAATTTGACTCATGCAACTTCTTTAAGTTATATGCCATGGGTGTAGACATGGATTTACAATATAACATACCAAATCTGCGTAGTATATCAACTATATATTTTCCTTGAGAACGAAAAATTCCATCTGTTGTTTTCCACACTTCCAGACCAAGGAATTAATGCATGAGTCCAATGTATTTCATTTAAAATTCAGAATTGATCTTCCTCTTACACTAGGCTATCAGGTGTTCCTCTCTTGTAAGGAACAAATCATCAACATATAAAACCAAAATCAGGGGATGATTTTCTATTGAAATACAGGTTGGGATCAAATTCACTCTTGGAGAAACCCAGGCTCTGAAGATAACTGGCAATTCTCACATACCAAGCCCTTGGTGCATGTTTCATCCCATATTGTGATTTCCTCAATTTTAACACATATGATTATTTTCTATGAACCACTAAGCCCTCTGGTTGTTCTAAATACACTTCTTCCTCAACTTGGCCATTGAGGAATGTTTTCTTTACATCCATCTGGTGAAGTTTCCAACCCAGAGATAAAGCAAGGGAGATAATGGTTCTGATGGAAGTATACCTTGCAACTGGTGAAAATGTCTCATCATAACCTATCCCTTCCTTTTGAGAAAAGCCACAAGCCACAAATATGGCTTTGTATTTTTCAATACTCCCATCAACTTCATGCTTGATCTTGTAGATCCACTTAGAAGTAACCACGGATTTTCCTTCTGGTCTTGGTACCACTTCCCACACATCATTCTTCATGATGGATTGATATTCTTCCACCATGAGATCTCTCCATACTTTTTTCTTAGCAACATCCTCATAGATGGTGGGTTATACATCACTAATATGAGCCATAGGAGCCACATAACATGAATACCTTTAAGGTATTTTACTCTCTCTTAATGTCCCTGAAGGAGCAACATGTTTTTCCGTCTCTCGTAGAATTTCTCTACACCAGGAAGGATTCCTCTTAGCAGAAGGTGCCTCTAGAGGTCTCTCTATATGTTCTATTGGATCCATAGTATCAAACTGGTCTCATGGATCTTCAGGTTCCTCCCTCTAATCATATGAACTAAAGGAATCTAGGTCTGAAATATGTACCTGAGGATATTTAGGCTCCTCCATCTCTCTATCCAGTTGCAACTCTTTAGATCACTTAAATGCAGCGTATTCATGAAATGTTACATCCCTTCTTACCTCAATATGTATTTGACCTAGAACATAGATCCCATAGGCATTTGATGTTTCACTGTACCCAACAAAAATTTCTTTCTTCCTTGAAGGCTCCATCATAGTTCTCTTCTCTTTCGACACATGCATGAAAACTGGACATCCGAAAAACCTCAAGTGTCCCACTTCTAGATTTTCTTTAGTAAATGCTCCTTCTGGAGTATTTTCCCCCATAATATCATTAAGATTTCTATTTTGAATATAAACTATAGTGCTTGTGGATTCTCCTCCTAGTGATGTGGGAAGGTCTTGATCACACGCCATAGATTTTGCTACCTCACAAATTGTTCTGTTCTTTCTCTTAGCAATCCCATTTTGTTGGGGGTTGTAGGGAACAATCAGTTGTCTCTTGATTCCCTCTTCTTTACAAAAGTCATCAAAATGATGAGACTCAAATTACCCACCATTGTCAGTCCTCAAAGCACATATGTGTTTTCTAGAAATGTGCTGAAAGTTTCACTCTTTGCTTTTAGAAAATAGATCCATGATTTCCTAGAGAAGCCATCTATGAAAATCACATAATAAAGAAACCCACTTAGGGAATGCGTTGACATAGGCCCACATAGGTATGAATGTATTAAATCCAAAATTCCTTTAGACCTTTTGTTACTGTTAGGAAAGAACTTCTTTGTGTTTTTACCAAGAACACAACCTCTTCAGATACCATCACATTAAAAATGAAAAACATGCATTCATGTTAACATTTTGTCTAGTCTAGGGAGCACTTTGTAGTGAAGATGTCCAAACCTCCGATGCCACAACTCAAATGGACTAATTGTATCATGAACCAATGATTATATATGTCCTAGAATCTTGTAGAGAGCTCCCTCTCTAATTCCAATGACAATTGTTGAACTAGGTTCTCCATTCTTAGGCCATAAAAGAGTTTTCTTTTCCATAAAGGTCACCCTGTAACCTTTATCTTCCAGGACTACAAGAGAAATAAGATTCTTCTTTAAACCAGGAATGTACATGATCTTCTCAATGTACAACTCACCCCCAGATTCTAGCTGAAAAGATGTTAAGCCAATTCCTTTGATTGCATAGCTACCATCATCTCTGAGTTCTACATGAGCAGAGAAATTATTCTCCTTGAAGTTGGAAAGGAATCCTTTATTTCCTGACATGTGTCTGGAATCTCCACTATCCACCAACCATGACTCAACACTGTTTGAAAGAGAACCAGAGAGTGCTAAAATAATATAGTATTCCCTCATGGTCTCTTGTTTATTGGAAGCTCCCTTAGTCTTTTGAGACTTATCTTCTGCAGTAATAGAAGCATGATATTTACCCTTGTTTCCTTTTCTAATATTTGGACAATCTCTGGCAAAGTTCCCCTTCTTTTGATAGTTGTAGCACTTTACTTGTGTTATATCAAAATCTTTTCCTTTGAAGCCACCTATGCCTTTCTCCTTTTGAGGAGGAAACTTCTTCTAAGAAGTAAATATTTTCCATCTCTTTGTCCTTGCTGTTATAGGATTCCAAAGTGGTGATACAATGAATACCCCCTCTAGATATAGAACTTGGAGTTGAATGCAAATCCAAATGAACACCTCAATGTACTATTGTAATGTCTTCCTAGGTTCTTGACAGCGATGATACCATCTGGATAGTAGATTTGTGAGGTGGCTTGGATGGAAAAAATGCTATTGGAGGGCGTCAAATAAAACCTCCCAATAGGTCCACACAATATGAAGAAATATTAAAGAACTCATGCACATAGTCGGAGGGATGAAAAGACACATTTACATGAGTACACTCAATACACTCAAGTCAAAATAGAAAGATTGAAAAGAGGATGAGATCCTTAAGTGATAGATGTTGAGTTGAAATTTGTTTGTAAGGTGGGTGCATCCTCCTTAGGGAGGAAACCTAGGTTATTTCTCTTGATGTATGTGTTGTGTGTTACCTTATTTAGGAGTGCATTCTAAGGGAACACTATTCTCATTATCTCTATATCATTTTGATAGTGAAAAACGTGTGAATCTCAAAGATGATAGCAAGGATTTATATTTATGGTGATATAGGGGCCATTTATTAAACTATTTGTTTTACACAAACAAAATAGAATATGTTATTTTGTTGAACTAGATATATAATTCAAAAATATAAAATAGCAAGCTGATACAAATAGAAACATATAGATAAGAAAAAAGAATCAAACTTAGTACAAGAAACTTCAAAATTGGAACTCACTTTTTTCCTGCCATGTGATTTATCAATATTGTTGTCAATGTTCATTAAATCAATCGCTAACTCGAGCAAAAATTATATATTTCCAAGCCCTCGGAATAATCCTTTCTGCACATTGAACATTGGAAAACATCAATGTTAAGGGAGAACATAAAATGCCACATCAAATTACATTCAATAATCTCTAAAAACACTATCATTATATGGATAATAGGAATACCTTAATGAGATCCTCTTGGTTTCAAGAATAATTTATTCTCTACTAAACAGGGCCAACCACGTGAAGGTGGAAGCTCATTTGGCCCCTCTCCCCCCCTCGCATCACTCTCAATTCCCCATATCCAATCATGCATATTAATTTAAACAAAAAATGTACAACTAATAGTTTATATTAATAAATTTTGTCCTCAAAATATTTACAATCAATTCCTTTTCGGTTTCTTCCTTTTAATAAAATTCTTCAATACATCATCACTACTAACATTGTCTTCAACCCCTTTAGTTGTTGGACCCTTTTCTGGTTGTGTTGCATGACTATGCATCGTCTCTGCCATTTCACTACTTCTAGTAATACGACGTACTACTAAACATTGTTGCACTACATGGGAATCCACTAGAACAACAAAAAGCGTTAAAATTACGTGGTTAGTTATTTTAATTCATATTTGTCTTTCATTAATTCAAATATCATGACTTTGTTTTTTACCTAGAGGAGTAGTCAACAATATTGGTTGTGTTGTCGTTAGTTCCTCTCCTCAATGAGCACCGACATCATCTACATGCTCTTCCATTCAAACAAGAAACGTTATAAGTACACCATTTGCAACTAAATATTACTAATCAACAAAATATATAATTGATTTTAAATACACATACAATGATGGGTTTGCACACCACCAAAATCAGGGGGTTTCTGTCCAGTACCACTGTTGAATGAAGTAGGGTTGCTTGCATACTTAAAAAAAATAGACACATTAATTGATGTGATAAATCAACCGTCTATATATGTACTTACAAGTAATGAACAATTACAGTCTTGTCATTTTAATTACCATCTCGACTGAAGGGTTAGTCGATTGTGTTTTCCCCAATATTTTTCAATGTTCAACCACTACTTGAAAGTTGAACTTGAAGCCAATATTCATGTCTTCTTCAGTGGCCGCAGTATTGAATGTATCCCACTGCATTGCATAATACGATGAATTTTTCTTATTGGATGAAATTAAAAAAAAATTGTATGATGCTATGAATAATATGGTAAAATTATTCGATACTTAGAATTCAATATTTTAATCTTAGGTAACCACCTTGTCCAATTTTGTGTTTCTCGTGTTTACCCAGTCTTGCCTTGGTGGATTTTGACGTGTCTAGGAGCCTATGAAAAGTTTCAAATATGTACTTAGACAACAATTTTTTTTATATAGATGAACTAAAGAAAGTTCAACATATTCAATTCAAAATATCATTTACCTTATAGGGCCAGGTGGTGTCTTCCCTTCATGTCTCAATGCAATCTCCTTTGCCTCCTCTAGTACATTCTTCCATTCCCTCTCGGGAATGATGACAGGACGATCATACTTAGGGTTTTTTACCAATTGAGTCATATATTGATCTATGACAGATTTCAAATATGTACTCTCCTTCGAGGTGATATATTTTTTCTTGAACGAATCACTAAACATGCCGACCAAATGGTTAATAAGTTTGTCTTTCAATTATTTTTCTGGGAATTCCACCATGTGCGAATGGTGGGCCCAAAAATCTTTAAGGCCTTGTCATGCAAAGTCCTGTAAAAAATGTTGTTTTCTGCAAAAAGATATGACAATTGGTTTAAAATAATTTGAAAGATGTAGGTTTCAAATTTAAATAATAGGAATTAACTAAGATATTAATAACTACCTGAGACTTGTGGCATCTTCAAGGGTACCGAGTTTTCATCCATCAAAATTTTTACCAATACTATTCTTGTGCTTTGAACACGTGTTTCTCTAGGGTAGCAATGCGTAGACTCTTCTTCATGAGATTCACCATCTACTACACCATCATGTGTTCCATGGTATGACATGAACGGTGGGGGCATGTCATGGGCCCTGGGAGATGCAGTAATCTAAAATACATATAGATGTTCAAATAGCCTTGAGTGTATGTGGCTTGTTCCAAGGCATTGTGGGTTTTGTGCACCACTTCTACCAACAACATCCCCATGACCAGGATATTGAATTGGTTCCAAATATTAATGTATAAAGAAACTGTTTTTAGTTTAGCTCAGATAAACATATGAAGAAGAAATTCATAAATTAATATATGTCATAAATAATCGATTTTAAAAATGGCACTTACTGCATATTGATATATAGTCTGCTCTAACTCTCTCATCCCTTTTGTCGTCTTCTCTGTAGGATTGCAACTAGCCAATTAAAGGAGTTCTTTTTTTTCATTTTGTAGGCCCTTTCTAATTGTTTCAATTGGGTTGAGGGAATCATATATTTCATCACCCTAATCACCGTGCTATGGTGTGCTCATCTAGATCAACAAATAAACAATTTAATTGAATGATTTTCAACAATAATTCATATGAAAATCATCATTTTACCTGTTGGAAGATGGTTGTTGCCTTCCCACGATCACCCTGCCACATGTCAATTTTTTTTCATGTCTATGCGGTACAAGATACCATTTTTCAACCTACAATACAAGTATGGATTTCAAGCTACAATACGAATGACCACACAAATATGTCATAAAAAAAGGTTGCATACAAGTTGGAAATCAATGAGTATACCTTATATATTTCCAACAAAAAGAAAGCACGTGAACCTCAAATTTTAGAGAAGATGAGGAGACAAGATATACAACTATGAAAATAAGTGTGAATATTCTCATAACCTTAATACAATATTGTTCATTAAGAAAATAACTGGGAAATCAAACATACATGAGAATTAATTAATTGAGGAGACATCTACGATTCACACAATTTCGTATGTTCTGGAATTTACACTGAATATACCTTTGGAAGTTGATTCACATATATGAGAGTCAGATTGTAACCATCAGGCACAAGCATCAAAAGGTTGTCAAATATGAGTTCAAGCAAAGGATACACTAAGACTGCTCATTGGAAAGTTGGGAGGACAATTTGAATTCATCCCTTTCTATGTTGATCTAACCTGAATGGAAAATGTACTTTATGGTTCTAGTGTAATTGGAATAACACTGTTGGAATTTAGTAGATTCAAACTTCTATAATGCATCAATGGATAAATGCAGACCTACAATTAGAAATCAACATTTCTTTGTATGTTGTAATTTCATTGACACTGAAGTTGATATGATTACATAAAATTACAAAATATTAAAACCTGCATAAATGTACATTAACAAACAATGCCAATCTGAAGGTGAACACCTATCAACAAAGGTCCATAATTCATATACAATATCTTGCATCATTTCCTCACTGTGAAGCAACAAAGGAAAACTTATTGAAATGGAAGAAGAGGTTGTTACACCTTAAAAATGTAGTGTTCTAACTTCTCGAACTCTATATAACTTAAGGAAGACATGTGATACCTAGATTAGAATGGCTCGACAACACTTTGTATAATATAACACACCTTTTACAGTGGCAACATCCTCACTCCAATGTTTCTTATAACACAAGTTACAACAACCATAGGAATTGAATAACAAGATGCAAAATGAAATAATTTTGTAAAAGCCGAAGTTACTAGGACATGGATACAGATACACCAACTTTTTGAAAATCCAGGATCCAAATACAACATGAAAATGGCCAATACAAAATATATAAAAATATTTTTTTATAATTTAAAAAAAAATCATACTTTATAATTTTATAATGCAGATATTTTGATCCTTGGAAAATTTGCAAAATGATTGTTGATTTTGTACAAACATATTTGGGATTTCTACCAGATGCCAAAATTGGAAAACATAAGTTTGAAGTCTTCATGTTTCAAAAAAATTCTATGTAAGAAAATAATGGATAAGCGCGAGTATTAATGTGGAAAAAAATCCCAACATAATAATATGTTGCTTCCATCAATGCCCCCTATAATCTTGTAAGATAAAAATTAGGGGAGGTTTCAAATGAGACAGATTTTGGATTTTCCTTGATCTTCAAAACTCCCCTAGTACAATCCATATTGATTATCTATGATGCCTTTGTAAAGGGTTAGAAACAAATTACACATTTGGGTGACATAGTTGGTCTGGGGTCTCCTCTGTCGCTCAAGCTAGGGCCTCCTCCGTGTTGATGGGATATAAATGACGCATTCAATAAGATAAGGGAGAACACCCGATGACAAGTCCCAATTAGATCCATTCTCGTTTGGAGTGTTGTTTTCGACCAAATTATGGCCTGGTTACCATACTAACTAACTAACTAACTAACTAAATGTGAATCTAAGAACCAAAGGTTCTCACATGAATTAAAACTCTAAAAAAATGTATTACTAGGCTAAGATGAACACCTATAGTCCTAATATGAAAATCTATTCTACTATGTTCTAACCTATCCTGATTAGGAGTGAACTAAGAAGACAAGTGCGGTGAAATATTTATATTACTTGCGTAGAAATAATTCAGATAAGTAAGAAACATGTAAGCTTAACAATACAACAAGTTAGACACAAATAATTGATTCACTAACTAATTATAATGTCGATGCACTTGAAGTGAAAATTATGGTAACTGTAAACATATGATGATTAGTTTAGAAGTAGTTCATAAAACCAACTTTCACATATTGCAGATATAAACATGCATAAATAGAAAAATCTGATTCATACACATTAACACCAAAATCTTCAAAAAGTCTTTTTGATTCCAATTAACTTGCAACGATAGTACTGTCCCGATATCTTCGAAAACAAAAAACCCTCCCTCTTTTTTATTCATATGATTTATAGAACATAGATATAAAATTTCCACATTCCTCTACTTTCCAAATGGTTGGGGTCCTGAAGCGACGCTTCAGTTCCCTTTCCTAATTAAGAAATTACAATAATCGAGCGAAATGATTATTCTACAAAAAAATCAACTACAATGAGATCATTAGGTGAGCCTTGGAGGTTGTGATTTTTCATCTATGAAGGCCTTCCAGGTCTCAAATTCATCGAGTATGTTGTCCACTTAGTGTAGTAGTTTTCTTTCAAGGTATGCCTCACCATTGCAGATGGGCGTAATAATTTTCGTCTTCAAGCTTTGCTCAAAACGTTGCACATAATATTGTGTTGAAAAGATCAAGACGACATGTTGTATTGATCTTTCTTCTATAGCCTTTGCGTTGATTTCACCTAGATTTCATACTAAGGTTCCTTTTGTTCTCTACATCTTCGACCATTGTTTGGGTTGACAATAAATTTTCTAGATCCCTCAGAGGATCCATTCTAAACCATGAGAGTAGGCTATATGAATACCTCCATAGCTCTTTTATCATTCTGATGACTTGTTCCTGTGTCTTCCACATATCTGCAATAGTGTCCATCCTTGCACTCAACATACGGTGATCTCAAATTCTATGATTGTCTAAGTACACAGGCAGGGTCTCGGGGAAGCTTTGTTGGACATCTTTCCATTCTGTGACCTAGTTGTAGGCTTCTAGGGCCTTTTGATATTTTTTGTGCATTTTTTTCACATGTACGATCAGCTTTTCTTGATCAAATCTGACCTTCAGTATTTTTTTCAGAGTGTAAAAGAATATCTTTTGTGAGTTCTGACGTTCTTCATTCTCCTCAGTAGCCTCTGTTTTTATAGCTTCTACAACAATTGTCTGGTTTTGTATTTCTTCTACTACCTTCTTTAGGATATCATTGTCCTGTTGTAGCCTCCTAACTTCTTCTTCAATTCTTTCATGAAAGACCTAATTTCAGACAATTCTCCTTTAAGCTGCATAGCTTCCTGGTCATGAATAGCTTTGAGTTTTTCCACCTCATGTAGATGATCCCTTTGATTGAGGGTGATTGTTTCGTTGAACTTTTCCTTCATCTCCTTGTCCTATATTTGAAGTTGTCTTTTAATATCCTCTTTGTGAACTTTCTCTTTTTGTTGGGATTCTTTCCTGTATTCACTAGCCATGTACACTTTGATCTTTTCCTGGGTCGCCTCCAACTCAATGATCTTGGATTTCGCAGCATCTAGTGCCCCTACGACTTCATGGAATGACACAATTTTCACACCATCAAAAACACTAAGTGTTGAGGCTTCTTGCAATGCGTTATCCTTTAGATTTGGTCCATCTTTCCATTTGATGCCCCTTTCAAGAACTTCCTGGATTACATCGAAATTTCCTCTTTTTCTCTTCAGGGTTCTTTTCTCAATTTCTCTTATCTTGTGGCTATAGTAATAATCTCCCACCACCACTATTGTTCCTTCAAAACCTATTTCTTCAGAAATGAGTGATAAACTTCCTAGGATGGTGACCAATGGGGTGCATTCCTCAATGGGGGTGTTGATGAGATCAGTGTTAACACTTGAGGTCACAACATTGATACTAGATGTCATTCTATCCTCTTTGTCTTGGGCATCCTTAATTATATCTTCCTCTTCCTTTTTCCTCTCTCTTTCTTGTGCAACCAGGGACATTTTTTTTGTGTTCATTGTTTCTTCTTTTCCCGAACTACGTTTTCCTTAGGAACAGTTTGTAGTTCTGGTCTTTTCCAGTTCACCCTGTTTCTCCTCGACTTATTTTTTCTTCATCATCTAGTATAACTCTTCAACCTCTTCAAATTTCCTTTCTCGTTCTACTTCTTTTTCCCTCCTTTTCTCTTCATCTGACTTTAGATTTTCTTTATCTTCAAGGAGTGTGGCCTTGAACTGTTCTAGCCTTAGGGTTTTGTCTTTTTCTTCCTCTTTCTTTAGCTTCTCTCAGGATGCTTCGATGGTGAGCCTCTCCACTTCCTCTTCAAAATTTAAATCTCCCCGAAAGACATCTTCAATGAACCTGGATTCATGCATGATATGAGGTGCTAATCTAACAACCTTCATCTGTTCATAAACTACATTTTTAGGATTATGAGATTTTGTCTCTTCGATACAAAGATACGACTCATTTAGAACTTATGCTTCCTTTTTGGCTTGCTTATTGTTCTGTAGAGAGTACAAGCCAATATGAAGGGGAAAAATAGGCCAATACTTTTTTTTCTTTTCTGACAGGTAAGTAGTGGCTCCTTTCTCCACATTTTGATATGCTATTTCTGTGGCCAGTAATTTATTAGGTACACACTTGGGGAGCAAGTGTGGAGGCCCTGTGGCCCGAAAAATCCTGACAAAGGTATAGTATTTCTTCATATACCAGTCTCGAATTCCCCTTAGGGAATTGATGGCACCTGAAGAAATCCTATGCGGGAAAATACCAAAGATGGCCTTGTGTAAGGGTGTGAGGAAATAGTCACAGATCTCGTAAAAAATTTCATTACAATTAACCTCCCATAATTTAGAATAGTATAAATGAATGGGGCCATGATCTGGGGTTCAATACCAATTTAAAGTAGGGAATGAATTGGCTGAGAAAACGACATCTATAAGATACAACGACAAGTAGAATATATGTTTTTTTGTACCTTTGGGGTTTTGGACCCGATTCACTATGCTAAAAGATAGGATGCTTTCCCAGTTGAAGGATTGGCCCTTCTTGACCACTATGTAATCCATGGGAAACCATTCCATTCTGAAATGGGTGCTAGTTTCCTCGACATAAAGTCTACAGATCATTTTGTTCAGTATTTTGTAAGGGATTTTCAAGTATCACGTAGGGACATTCCTTTCCCCTTTATTTACCAACCATTCTTCATAATAGAACCAGTCTTCCATTAGTGTTTCAAAATCTTCATTTTCGGCCCCAAATGTTTTTAGGAATGACTCATTCATAGAAACTGTGGGTTTTGGGGTCTTGTATATTACTTGGACATCTTTTGCTTTGAGTGACGCAATAGAGAGACCTGAAGCGTTGACTATTAATCATGTATTCCTATGCAGATATGGAAAACACCATCTGGTAGCATTGTTGTAATGGAAGAGCTCTGGGCGAGAAACTGTCATGTGAATGTCGTTTTTGAGAATGTTCTTGTACTCATCGATGTATGGGTCATCAGGTGGAAACATTTCATTCTAGAATATATCATGAATCTAAGAATAACTAAGGTAGTGCTCCATCCTGTTGTGGTTGTTTGTATCGACAACATTGAAGGATTCTGGGATAGAGACTGGAATAGGCGTGACGAAGGTTTGAATTTTCCCCTCTCTTTTCAACATCCGAGAGATTGTTTTACCACTCATAGACCAAAGACAATAATAAATGGAGCAATTGGTCAAACCTTTGCTACTACAGTTCCTATTTTCCCTAGTGAGGATGTAGACAAGTGATAAAAAAATTAAGTCTCAATAATGTTTAGACTCAATTAAGTCCAATATTGAGTGAAAATAATGAATAAGTGTGTTACAACTTAGACTCAATTAGAAGAGTATGCAGTGATATGAATGCAGTCGCAGGAGGTTCAAAGGTTATGACCATTAACTATATCAACAAGATAGCAAGGCTAATGAAAGGACAAGATCGTCGACATGATGTCGTCGTTGGTACTTTGTGGTGGTAAGATATGTTGAACATGATCGTGAACAATCCTCCGATGACAACAACTCTCAAACACATCATTAAATATGAATGAGAATAATTAACAATTCGTAATAAGTTTTAATGCTCACAAATCCAAGCACTCAATACAAATCCTCTTTTTAATTATAGTGATAGGACATTAAGTAACCGTATGGGCGAGGTAAAGGATAAGCATGAGATCAAAAATCATGAAATGGTTCTACGATCACTAAGTTGATCTCATCCATAGGATGGACTAAATCTTTGGTCATTGATGATTTGAAGGAACAACGTCATTGTCAACGATGTGTAGGGAAATAGTAAATGTGCACTAAGATTTTTATCAACGATGATAAGGATTCGCCAAAAAGGACCAACCCATAATAGCCTGCCATGTGTGGGTACAAGGGTGGTCTTATGAAATGACTAGGAGATATGACCCACACGAGTAATCATGTTGACTTGGATACAAGATCCAATCACGTCGAGCCTCTTGGACTATGACATGGATTTGCGAAAAGGGGATCGTCGTCTGTGATGTGAGATGAACACATGAGAAATTGTTTCGACCACTATTTTCTCCCAACAATGATGCTATGATGCGTCATCGTTAGGATTTTGAAGTGAGGGGAACATAGATCAGGAAGAAGGAACGACAATGTACAAAGGGTCCAGGATGATGAACTTGAAGGCTAGTGAAAATCTTATTCGTTTTGTTTTATATGGCCATATACACGAGATTGAGGTTGTAGGTGAACAAATAATCAAGTTATTAAAGAGTAGTGCCTTGTAGAAAAATTTGGCAGTATGGTCCACCACCAAAACAGATAGTTTTGGTGGGGTTGTTGTGTTCTCACAAAAAATGGCAACTTG